>ML208423.1:0-66328 GCA_004369065.1 Pluteus cervinus
TTCGGAATATCCTCCACAAAGGCCGCAGTTGAAGAACAACTTACAAGCTCCACGCGTACGTTATAGATCGACTATCATCTACTAAAAAAATTAGGAGTCAGCCTACAGGAGACTACGCGTACGTACCGAAATTGCACCCAGATCATCTCCATGGCTATCGCGAGTACTTTCGCGATCGTGTCATGAGAGATTGGCCCATCGTGTTTACTGAAGGTTCGACGTTCGAGCTGAGGTGGTTACGGGAACAAAGTTGAGGGGTTTGTCTTCGGCTGGACTGCGGAACAGAACCACGTGGCGTCCTTCACTCCTCCGACCTCTACCTCTTTTTTCGTCATCGACGTCAAGGAGTTCTGACTGTCTTCGAGCAACCATGGGACCTATTCCCCTCCCCATCAAGCCTACGGTATTAAAGGTCGAATATAACGGATATCCTGCCGGTGACATCGTTCCTAACCTTATTGGCGAGCTTTCACAAATTTCACAAGCTACCTTGTTTTCAAAGGCTGTGGCTGGCTCGAGAACGTGGTTTATGACATCCCTCGTAGCTGTGGTCGACGGCCGCTTCTCCTTTACTCATGAAGGGTACTTGTACTTCCTAGGGGCGAAACAATGACGTCGCACATACGATAGGTCTGGGTGCTACCATTTCGACAGCTATACTTCCATCGATTTCCGACCGTCCACGACGACCATCAGGCTTATTCTTTTATGTGACATTGTTCTGCCAACTCTGAACGTTGACCTGAAGATTGAATCGTGGTTACTCAATTACTTCCTTGTTTTGCTTGTCCTGGATGTCTTGGCGACGGTTTGGCTATTCTCGGTGCGGCGGGTCGGCAGTAACATTGTCGACGTCGCTGGAACTCCAGGCACCCGACGTTTAAAGTAGAACGCCTAGGAAGTCAACAAAGGCGAACCTGGTCCGATGTTATGACGATATATGACTTAGGCTGTGTTCACGCACTGCACACAAAGCAGCAACGCCTCGAGGCGACTTCCCTCGACAAATGTATAAAATGGGGCAAGATCTTTTGGATATAGCCCCAACCCCTCATTCCTAGTCCTACACGCCCACGACACATCTACTTACGCTTTCCAACGAACGATCACAGCATCCACACGGAGAAGTAGAAATGGGCACTGGGATATTAGAAAACACGAAACTTGGTCCGATGCCTTCTTCTTGGCATAAGGATTGGTTACCAGGTTTTTCGAACAAACTACGAGGACTGAGGTCGACTTCTGATCCTCGTCGAAATTCTCCTGAATGTGAACCTGCTGGTAACACTGGGAAGATACTGGGGCCAAAACCATCCACGCCACTGCCACATCCTCGCAATTCCACTACCCCCGAGACTCAGCCACTCGCCGCTCCCGTCATCTCGGACACTAATCGGTCGAGTTCATCCTCTCGTACCACTGCGGCTTCCGTATCGAAGGACGCACGGTCCACTCCCAACCGGCCGCCGACAACTCCTGGCCTTTCACCATCGACGTCGATCAATAGTTCCGCTCTTCACCCCCTCATCCCTGTCCCCAAACACCTTATCCAGTGCTCTCATAGAAACAAACGTAACACGGATAGAAGTGATATGTTCAGGAGGGCTGTGTTGTTGAGGGAAGCTAGGAAGGTCGGGAGGAGTCCTGGACAAGCGTTCTCGGTGCTCCCAAGGTCGAGTTCTATGCCTGGGACCCCGAAGGTGATTACGAAGAAGAATTTCCTTGAGAGAAAGTTGGTTATGCCGTCACTGGGTAGGACATGTACGCCACCTCCCGAAAATTCAATACTTTTTGCGAATGAACCTAGCTTTTCTTTCAGTTTGCCAGAGGAGGAGCGGATAACAGACGAACCTGTTCCGATAGGATTGGATATGGAGCTGGGGTCGTTGTACTTTTCGGGTGAATCGAACATGGTGGGTTCATATCCGGAATTGCCACCTGGGCTTCCAGTTCCTTATCGACCTTCCCCACCTCGGCCTGTTGAAATCAAGAATACGGAGAAGATGTCTGGCTCGAGAAGATTGTCAGGCGAACCTACGGCGGTTGCTCGAGTGGATCATCGTGGGGTTACTCAGGTCTCCCAACGTCGACGAACAAGGAGAAATGCTCTTGCAAACGCGCGAGCATATGGTCAAGAGGAAGCTACCCACGACGAGTTAAAGAGATTACTAGAGGACCTACCAATCACATTGATCTCTGCGATCTTGTGGGGCGTTTTACCTGTTAAATTCAAGATCGGCGTCGGGCTAAGTATTTGTACCCAATGTCTGAAGCTTTGGAAGCGCTGTCGTCAGGTCTCCAGAGGACACAAGAGAGGCCAAGACCACACAAGCGCCCGAAGATAGAGCTAATTTAGAATGCGAACCTGAACCTTAACACACACCTTACGATTGTATATATGACCCCCGGACTTACTACAGTTATTTCCATCTATCCTCACTTGTTGACTGTTGACAAGGCACACATTCCTTAGATTAGTTTCCGTTGCTTTTTAGTTATCAGACGCTCATGATATTTTTACGACTTACCAATTGAATCATGATCTTCTCGCAGCTGGACAGTAAATTGCTGTGGTGATTGCAAATGAGGGACGGATTCCCCTCGGAATGCCAACGTGTCAGTTTATCAACAGCGTCTGTTACCCTGGAGAGGCTGTCGCAGCGCCTCATTGTGATAATGAGGCTTCAGATACGTTTCAGGGCTGTGTATATGCGGTCGCCGGCTGCGCACAACAAAGGCGTGGGACCAGGACGCTTTCCCACCTCCTGGTCACATACTAAGCTGGGGAAACGTTGAGTGCTCACCTGCCCCGCAGTCTGCTCTTGAGCCTGACCATTCACTGGTGCTTCGTCGACAATCACTCGTCGGCCAACCACTTTGACCAGCACGATGTCCTGGTATCGAAATCCTTTCCGAGGCGAGGGGACAGGCGAGTCGCGCCCACCTCAACATCCCATTCGTATCGTATCGCCAGAGCCCGACTCACCGGGCGCTCTTTCACCCAACTTGTCCCCAACAGCGATGTCAGAGTCCTCATTGAGTGACGCATCGTCGTTTCGTTCATCCCCGGATAGTGGGATCTCACCGACCACGACAGACGGAGAGTTGGTCGAACGCGAGGATCAGGAGGATGGCATCGAGGAGATGCCTGGTCAATTCGAACCTGTTCCCTCGCAAACGTCGGCGGCATCGCCGTCTGCAAGTTTACGGGACGTGTCGACATCGAACGTTGCGACACAGGAAGTCGTCTCGAGCCCCTCTCTTTCTAGGGACACTGACAAGCGCCCAGAGTCAAGTGTGTTCACGAATGCACCCAGCATTCCCGACACGAATGCTATTTCTGAGGCAGTGACCGTCTCCATCTTCGGTGCACCACCCCCAGATTCACCGTTCTCTTCATCCCTCCGTTCGCCACTAGCCCCGGAGGACAGTCGTTCGAATGTTTCACCCGTATCACCAAATAACCCTTTTTTAACGCTAGAGGAATTGCGCCCCTCCTCTTTCAACACTACCGGTGGCGCCGTCACGAGCGCCGTATCGCGCCTCCCACCATTCACTTCTGTACAACAACGATCCTTCCCCCATTCTTCTCCCCCCTTTTCGCCCACGGGCGGTTCAGACGTTAATTGGCAAGGTTTTGGCCTTTCGTCGCCACTATCATCGTCTGCGGTACCTCAACCGCTGTTCCCTTTACAACCCACGATCCCGAAGCCACTTAGCCCGTGGATTGACACTCGCCTTGCTAGGCTAGATTCTGCAGTGTCTGGCCCTTCCTCGTCATCGGTATCCCTCAACCCGCCTGCACTGCCCCCGCGTGGTACGATATCTGTCATTGAGGTTCCGGAAGAATTTCCGGCACAAGATATCCTCACAGACGCACATGTCATCACGGAGAGGATCGAGAGGATATTCACAGGTGCAGAAGTCATCGTTTCCCATCCCGGGTCCAGTCAATATGCACAAGGGACGGGCGTCTCAGCCTGCGGGTTGGCTTCTTTGAATTGTGCAAGAGTTATCTTCGAGAAGCAGAAGGAGGGGTTACTTGGAGAGGTCATTTTGGGAGACGTAATGCGGAAGGAGACGATCGAAGTAGGTTTCTCTTCCGTTCCATTCTTTCACACGGATTATTGACTTTTGCGCAGGATATCATGACTATATGCGCAATGTGGACTAGTCAAGCTCATCTTGACGTGGAAGACCTCCACAAGGTCCCTTACTTCGAGAACGAGCTTTTGCTTCAAAGCACGAGATACGGGCGTCCCAGTATCCAGGAGTTTAAGACACTTCTGTCGTACGTTTTTCCATCACGATTTCAAGGGTCCGTACCTAATACGCCGTTTTTAGTGAACTTAACACCTCCGAACTTCAGTCCGCCGTAGCCATAATCACTCGCCCTCCGGAGATTATCGCCTGTTTCAAAGTCCCAACTCCTCGTGGTGATGTCTTCGTCATCTTCGACTCTCACCCACGTCCACTCTACTCGAAGGGTGCTGCATTCATCTTTTACAATTCCATTGATGAAACTGCATCTCGTCTAAGCAAAATTCTCGCTGTCGACCAGTCTATCGTCAACGACCCCGACATGGATTGGCAAGCTCAACTCCTCGGGAATTTCTCGGGGCATATATTCACGGCCAAGCAATCTGCGACCATTACCTCGCTTTATGACGCGAGGAAGGTCATTCTAGAGCTCGGCATTCAGGTGCTTATGAAGGATACGAAAGTAGAGGAGATGCAAGGGGAGGTGCAAACCATTCGAGGAGATAAAGAGCGATTGGAGGGTCAAGTCAGGTCCCTGCACGAGCAAAGAACGGTGATGTTGAATCGAATCGACCGGTTGGCGGATGAGAATAATCAGTTGAGGACGAGAGCCTCGTCTTCTTCGGGTTCTTCCAATTCGTCCTGGTGGTTCAGCAGCAAGGGTGGTTCAAAGCGTGGCCGTGATCGTAATAGTCGTGATGGAGGAGACCCGAGGAACGAAGAAGAACAGGAGGAGATGGAGAAAGATGCTATTATTGAGTCCTTGAAGAGCGAGAACGAGAGGTTGCAGAAGGAGATGAATAAGGGCGATGACCAGCAGGACGTCGTCATGAAGTCGCTACAGGAGGAGATGATCCGTTTGAGGGAGGTAATACAGAATGCGCAGCCAATGCATGGGGCTGGGAATGTGGCTCATGCTAATATCGCTGCTGGTGGTGGACAAGTTGGGCGCTCTAGGAAAGGGAAGGAGAGGGAGGTGCCTCGCCTTCCGGTGCAACCACTAGTCGAGATGGCCATGGACCTGGATCGGGAACCTCTGGTGCCCCTAACCATGCCCGACGTTATCCGTATGCCAGAGCCTGGACCTGTTCAGAGCGCTGACGAGGACCACGTATTCAGGCTCCTTTCAGATGGCCCTCGTCCCGTCCCGATCACTTTACCAGGGGAAGGCGGTAGCGGTCGACCGGCCCCTGTGGTGTCGATTTTCGATACGCCGACGCAAACTAGTGCGAGAGTCGCCAGGACAAGGTCGAACGGTGATACGCCAACGAGTAACCAGACTACCACCAGCAAAACTACAGAGGGATCTCCCCATACTCCCTCTGGTTCGGGGAGGACATCCGGGGACGTATTGATGTCTTCCGTTCTCGGTGGCTTCTACAGGAGCACCAGTCAAAGTGGGAGCGGAGGTGCACAACAGGGACAGGGAGGTTCCACTGCCATTGCGAATGTCGGTCCTCGTGCTGAAGAGACCGTCCACGACGTCTTCCTGCCACCGTCACCCCCAACGCCACCTCCACCCCAACGCCAACCATCCTCTCGACCTCCTTCCTATAATGAAGCCGAGTTCAGTCAAATCATGTCCCCGCCAAGGCCATCTACACATACAGACAGGAGCAATCTGACGGGCTCGTTCATGGAACGACAAAGACAAACGACTGTTGCGAGTCGCGGTGGTGGTAGCAACGCCCGAGCGCCGCCTCGAGAACGACAACTGTCATTGGGTCGACTCAACCCGGAGCCAGTGGGACCTTTACCTCCACCTCCATCCGTGCTAGCTGTCCCTTCTCCCCCGTCATTCTCGTTGTTACCCACTTCAGAGTCGCCGCCACGCCCGACCTCTCGTTTGGCACCAGTTGGGCGGCTCAGTAGCCCCAATCGGCGTGGACTGGGTGGCTCTCAACGTTTGGGTCAGTTCTTCGCTGGGAGGAAGAGTCAGAATGATAACGTACCGAATAACGCCCGGTCGCAGGAGGACGAAGACTTTAGGTTGGCAGCTGAGTTGCAAAATCAGTGGAATCAGGACGACGTGAGGACCCAGAGAGAGATTGCGAGGATCTTGAGCCAGGATGATTTCCAAGGGTTTGATGCGTCGCCAAATGATCATGCTCCCGGTTCTTCTTCGAGAACTCCTCCTAGACCTACTGCTGGCTTCGGTGGCAATTCGTCTGGATTTTTCGACAGAATCCTCTCGGCAACACCCAATTCTTCAAGCAGCGATGTTAGTGCCAGCGGTATAGGAAAGCAGAATCCTGCGTCTCCGGGTTCCAATGAAAAGGGAAAGCAACCAATGCGCCTTCCCGCGATATCCTCGTTCATGTCTAGACGACCAGCTCCTGTGCCCGTCCCCGTCCCGTCATCGGTAGCCGCTGCTCTTAACGCCGATTCGGATGACGAAGACCTGGGCATTGGCTTGGCCAGGTCGATGGCGGAAGTACCACCAGCTGCTGTTGCACGCCTTCGTCCTCCTGTTCATCCCTCTCGTCCACGACCACGAAACTCATCCGCAATCGAAGATGCTCTGTTCGACATCGTTTCCGAGATGCAACCTAAACCATCTGCCAACACCACCATCAGCGACGATGCTGTCGTTCAATCTCTTTTAGAGGATATGCGTCGCGATCAACGTGGACGCCAGCAAGCGGAGAAGTTGCAACGGGAGGAACAATTACGCCTCGAACAATCTGAGAAGGATAGGCAGTTGGCGGAAACATTCAATACTGGTACCTTTGAGTGCGGTGTCTGCTTTGACACGATGACGATGGAGGATGTCGCAAGAGTCGAAGAGTGTGAGCATGCGTTTTGTAGGGAGTGTTTGAGGGAGTATATCAGGTCGAAGGTTAAGGACAGGAGGTTCCCAATTCCGTGCCCGACTTGCGTGGCTAATAAGGATGCGAATAGTGTTGGAGGTAAGTGTTCAAATTTTTGCCCTCTGGGATCAGGTGCTGATTCGGTGTACTGCAATAGTTATCCACGAACATATGGTTCAACTCGTCGGTATTCCTGAGGATGAATATCAAGTCTACATTGAGTTGCAGTTAGTGCAATTCTCGATCCTCGTTCATTGCAGACAGTAAGCCTGTCCTCGTTTTTGTTTGGTTCCCTTCATCATTCTTTGCATAGATGCAAGCAATCTGCCTTCATTGACAGGGAGGAACACGAGGCTGCTTCAATCATTGGCTGTCCTCTGCCAAATTGCTCGTTTTCTTGGTGTAAGCAGTGTAACCAGCAAGTCACTTTTGGTGTCAAACACTCTTGCGATGGTTCGGCCGAGTTGGACCATCTGATGCAGGAGCAAGGTTGGAAGAAGTGTCCTGGTGAGTTTTTGTGTTGTTCTGACTGATGAGTACGCTGGCGGTGTCCTAACTGGTGGGTTATAGGTTGTCAGACGCCCGTTCAAAAGTCCACGGGATGTAACCATATGACGGTGCGTATATTCCTTCTTTTCTATGTTCTTATCTGGAGGCTGACGTCGCCCGTTCTTTTATAGTGTATTACCCCGGGATGCAATTGGTACGTCCTCTTCCCGTCCCCCCCCCCTCGTTGTTCTTAGCGCTGACGTTCTTTAGCCATTTCTGCTATACCTGCGGTCAAACCATCATTCGCGGAGGAACGAGGAAAGAACTTGATATTGCGATTAGAACACATTACAATAGTCGGTGTGAACTCTTCAGAGTTCCACCCGAAGTTCTGGGTTGAGGGTCTCAGCATCTAACGCCCGTCCTGGCATAGGGTTTTGGAGCCAGGCTATTCCCGTCCATTGACAGGAAGGACTTTTCTTTCTTGACGTTTCAACGCCCAGTGTTCTACTGAGATCTTGCCTCAGCATCTATGTACTATTTACCCGCGTAGCTCGTGTATATTATTCTCGTTTTTTTGTTGCACATACTGTGTACTAGTATCCGCATTGTATCTATTTTCAAATATAGGCTGTTGCCTTGTAGCGATGGCGAGTTGAAGACAGGTTTGTATTTCCAGCCAAACAACCACCACAACCCAGCGGATTTCAGGATTAGAGTCACGTCGGGCCTTCGGCACATCTCGAATGTCTTCAACTTCAGACCGTGTTTGATGCCCACGTCGCTGCTGCAGCGCAGGGAGGATCGACGACTACCCTTTCTCATTTCCCATCCTCGAATCTTGGGCAACACCTTTTCGCATCAAGGCTGCTCCTGATACGCAACTTGCAAGCGACTCTGCAGCACTGGTTGACTACGGTGGCATGCAGGGAAGGCATCCCAGTCAACATTTCTTGTCGTCGTCGCCGTATTGTTATCAAGCTTTCGACGTTGTGGACGCGTCATGCTCGTCTTGAAAGAGATGACGCAAGGTTTTGACACCTAAAGCAGTCTTCGTGTCAAGCGCCTCTGTCGTACTTTCTCCACCAGGACTTGTAAGTTCGTATCCGACACAGCTATCTACAGTGAGCCCTGTGCTTCAAATCAGCTGTCGCTATCATCTCTAGTTCCGCACATCCCTCTTCCAACAGTCATGCACGAAAATTTAAACCGGTGGATGTTGGAGAAATCTTTGGAACGAAAGACCTGAATCAGTCGACAACCCCACTTCGTTTCCTACATTAGGCACTGTTTGGCGCCCAATGATTCACTTCGTCTCCTATCCACATCCGTCATGTCCCACCAAGACTCTTTCAATTCAACTTGCGCTATCCTCGGGTGTACTACGAAGGAATTCTACGCCGTGTATGAAAGTGAAGCTCCGGAATTCGACACCGATACCCTCTCCCAACAGATCCTGACCAATGTCATTCCCGTTCGTCGTACCTGCCTCAATGCAGCCAATTCGGAATATTCTCTCGAAAAGCTATTGACTGCCATGTTGGAATATGCCCCGCATACTCTGGGACGACGATATGTAGCAGTTACCCTATATATTGCAAATAGCAAGGGGCAAGACGTGGTAATCGACGTTGTGAGAGCATGGGTGGAGAATATCTTTCTGCCAAGTTCGTTCTTCGATTTATTTCTATATGCACAGTTCATTTATTTTTTTTCCAGTCATAGAGCTATTCAAGGCAAAGATCAATGGGGACCTAACCCCCGCCATGGAAGAAGACCCCCTGAAACAAAAGGTGAGTCCTGATCCCGTTTATCTTTTGAGTTCTCAATCAATAATTTACGATTTCATAGTTGTCCATCCGGGAGCAACACCACTGCGCAATAACTCAAACGCTCGACATAGCTTTTGTCTACGAACTCATAAACCAGAAGCGTACTCAAGAGATACCTGGCGGTGTTCGACAGTCCCCAATGAAAGCGACCCAAATTATCCCACCTTCACTTGGCGAATTTAACGATAATGTACGGTTACAACTCTCCCTCGCATCGAAGCTCACAATCTCTCGAGCTAGACAGAAGCGAAACCCGGCTTCTTGGATATGGTCTGGTCTTGGACTCAGATCGAAATAGAGAGGATAAAACGGATGATTGGCACCCCCCGAAATGCAATTTATATGACGACGGCCGAAGACAGGTCTTTCAGACGCTTTCTCTTTTATCTTGACGGAACTTTGGTTAGTTCTTCTTTCTTCCTAGTTATCCGAGACTAAGTGGTTGTTAGTACCCCAACAAGTACATGTTGCGAGTTTTGGGGAACTTTTTCACGCTCAGCAACGGAAAGAGATCCGCGGAGGTAGAGTTCCGACCTTCCACAGATTCGGGTTTCGATCCCCCAGATCCCAATCTCATTAAAGTCCATGCTGCCATCGCGAAAGTATTAGGCCTTTCTGGTGTTAGAAGATATTTTGAGAGGATCGAACTGTTGGATACAGAGGACAGTGCCTTACTCGTTGAGAACGAGTCAAACTTTGTGTCCTTTCTTACATCCAAGTTATCCCTCATTGCACGATAATAGCAACCTCTTGAACTCTTTCTCTTGTCTCTCTTGTTTCTGTCGTTTTCCCTGAATCTTTCTGCAGGGCATCGCGAATACCGGTCTGTCCTGTGCTGCATTACTCTCTCAAGCAGTACGGACGTCACCTACGCAAGCATGGAAGGGAAACATCAATGCTCTAGTAATCGGAGCAGCATATACTATGGTTGTAAGTACTCTAGACCATTTGTCTGCTGAAGTACTTATACATGCTTTCCCCGGAGAAGCTACGCGGTCATACACAAACGTTAGTTGCTGCTACACTCCCTGTCGGTTTCAAGGATGCTTTGCGGATCAAAGGCGACCAGGTGTTTATGAAAGGAAGTTAAATCGACGTCCTGCATGGTCAGCGACCCAATGAATTGAGTCCTTGTATGCGCTTCTAGATTTACAGTACGCCCCTTCCCCCATGACCATCCAGTGCGAGGACTCCGTTGTTTCCGTGATTTCCTGCACGTCCGATGGGTTTGCAGACATGTACAACGATGAGACCGGTTATACTGGCACGGAAAGACTTTCCACCGACACCCTAGGAAGGAACTTGACATTGTGATTAGGTCACACTAACAAGTTGGAATATTCTTCCTCAGTGCATTAAACTTGTCACTGAGCTCAGTCCATGGCTCTGATTTACCCAAACTGTCAAAGGCACACAAGTGCCGACTTTTATGCAAACAGCTGCAATGCAAAGTATTCTTGACAACACAGGAAAGACCTATTGAAGACATATTATAGAGATGTCCGTTTTTTGTTGACGTCTATTTGTGGACCCTTCTTTTGTTTCTCAGACATTCAAGTTCTTTGTATCCCTTCGCCATCGGCTACACTCCAACTATTCAAATTCAAATGTGCTACATTTCCATGAACAACTTTCTTGCCTTTTCCTTTGCATTCTTTCTGTTGTAATCTTCTCGTACTCTTTCCCTCTGGTCTCCGGCTCCGATGTTGACTTCGTCAACCGGTTCTTCTTCAAAGGCGACAATGGCGACTCAGAATCTCCACAGAACCTTTGTCGTCGCGTACCAGATGGCTACGAGCAAACACGGGGTGGACATCATCTTTGTTTTATTCTGACTCTGCCTATCCCAACGCAACATCTTTTTGACGTCAACATTCGGGTAATGGCACTCACCTCGTGCCCTTTGACCACAGGACGGCTGTTAACTTGCGTTGATGGGACTTGGGGTTTCCGATAGCACCTACCGCCACTTCCGCTGCGGATGTTTGATTTCGTGATTGCGTCTTTTCAACGGTGCGAGGCTTTCAATATTCATCCGTTTTGTCACTTATTGTTTCGGAAACAGAGCTTCTTTATTTCCTCTACGAATGTCTTTGTTGGGATTCAAATCCTAAATTGTTCCTGCCTACTTACCCTTCTACATCTACTTACCAGCATCTCCTACAGCTGCCCAAGAGTTTATTCCCGTTGTTTCGACTTTTGCCATCGTCAACACTGACTCTTCCCTTCGTCAACCTCTATGTAGCACCTTCTTCAAACTCTACTTATGTTATCTGTCTGCCATCGTCGCTATAGAAGAAAGCCATGACTAGTCAATGCCGAGCTCTACTCAGTCTGTTCTTCAAGGTCTAGATACTTTGTGTGCCGTCATCTACCCTGTAACTATCAAAGCCAACCTCTACATTCATCACTACATGTACAACATCATGTCTTTTCAAACAAGTGGGAGCCGGAGCGAAGCGACGGCGAGCGCTTGTCTATTGTATAATGAGATGCATAAACAAATAAATCTAATAACACATCCAATAGCAATGTACTTAATTAATTCCCATTAGTTGCCGAAGTAATCCCAGCCAACAACGCCAATGTTCCCGAAGCTTGAGCAGCCTCCAACTTCCACAGTGCGTCCGTCCCTTTACTACTCGTCGAACACGTCTCCGCATTATCGAAATCATTCAACCGTCTCACCAGCTTCTCATCACCTGTCATCGCCAAAATGAAATCTAGATCAGTCCCTCCGGCGTGTACCTCGTCGTCGTCAATGAACCCACTACCACGGCGGCCTCCATTTGTTGAACCCCAGCCTGCACCTGATGCTGCACGGCTGATGAGTGGGGAGCTAGCAGGTCCACCGGGATAAAGGATTGCACCGACGGCAGTGGACCGAGAGATGTTGTTGGGCAGGACGAGGAAGTGGTTCGAGCCAGGGATCAGACGGATTCCGAATCGTTCACCCAAGCTACACATCAAGAAAGGCTCAGCTCCTGAGTCGGATATGGGGGTGAGTACTCGACGTACCTGTCGTAGATATGGTTCTGAGCCTCAGCAGCTTGTCGGCGTGCCCATTGGCGATCGGGACTATCAACCTTGGCTCCAGTCCAGAACCTCCACACAACAGATGCGCCACGGTCTTCGACAAACGCGCCTGGAGTACGTTCGCTGAACTATAGAATGGCCGCCTGGTTAGTAAAAGGCATGGTGTATGCAGGACGAAAACGCACGTAGTTGAGGATTTCAACACACGATGCCTTCCACTTCAAGTTGAGATTCGAAACCATACTGATCCACTCTCCAGTTGGTTGAGTTCGCGTAGCCCTCGTCTTGATGAAGCAGCCATTCTCGGCGCTACAAACGTTACAACGTCAGTCATCGAGGGACAACGCGCCGTCGAAAAAGACTTACACAATCCCCATCTTCGGTACATACTCCGCGATTTTCTCAAGAACGCCCTTAATCGGCAAACCACTCAACAACCACAACTCATTCTTCTTATCCTCCGACAACTTCTTCAACGTGTCCAAAGTCTCTGTTGGGAGCGACGTGGCGTCTTGTTGTAAAGGTTTCGACAAATCCCGCTTCCAAATCGTACCCTCAAAGTCGACCAAAATCAACCTTTTTTGAGAGTGCTTGTATCTGGGTACGATACGCGCAGTGTCGAGGACGGGGACGTCAGCAAGATCGCCCTGAATGTGCTCGACGTTGGCGCGAAGTGTGCGGCTGAGGAAACTGGTGACGAATGCGGGTGCATTCTGGGTTATAACATGGTTGTGGAGATCCTATGGAAGAGGAATGAATGAGGACTCCAACGAAATATGAGGCGAAAGCCACGCACCTCCCAACGACCCTTCGCCTCATCCTCAGTCATGGTCAGAGCCTTTAAAATTAAGTTAGTCAAAGGAAGGAAGCAGAATGGTAAAGAAGGGCCTACCTGATTAATAGCATTAGCCGTCCCCTTTGCATCCCAAGGATTGACGGAGATACACGACCTGAAGCCGCTGTAACTATACGATCCGGTGAACTACCAATATCGTCAGTCGTCTCCTTTTCCCAGAAAAAAACTTGGAAATACTAACCTCGCTCAAAATCAAGGGCCTGAACCTCTCCGACTGACATTCTACGAACTCATGCGTCCTCAGCGCCATTCCTTCTCTCAAACTCGTAACCACAAACGCATCGGCAACCGTCAACAGCGCCAGGTACTGACTAAAAGTCAAGTCTTGCGTGTGCAGGAAGATGATGGGTTGGTATGTAAGCGTCGCGTAACGAGAGTTGACTCGGGCAACAACATCGGCAGCACCACCAGCCAATTCGTTGGATTCGGTGGTTTGGAGGGCGACTTGAATGAGAACGACCTAAGGAGGTGGCAGTTAACAGCGAGCATCCCATCAAAGAATTGGAGCAAACCTTCTGATGCCATTGGGGGTTCCTCTCTAGGAATGTTTCGAAGGCTTGGATCTTCTGTCGTACACCCTAGATGCAAAGAAAGATGAGCATATAATGCACAAACCCTGGGCATATGCGCTTACCTGAACCTCATCCAGCTTGTCGCGTCCAACGAGCAACTTCATACCCGAGTATCGTTGCTTCAAAACCTGTACCCACTCCGCGACATCAGGTTCTTGTCTGCAGGAGAAGCCGTCAGCCGCTGAGGACAGATCCAGGATGCAAAACAACCCACAGTTTCTGCTTCATTTGCCCCACGTCAATACCCATCGGGATGGCTGCAACGTCCACAAATCTCCCTCTACCTCCTGCGCCCAACTCTCTCAGCTTTCCAGGTCCAGCTGTATCTTCGTCCGCGATTTGAATCCCCTTCGGCAGGGCCTCATAGGCTAAAATTCGACTAACAGTCTGTCTAAAATGCCTCGCGAAGTTTGGTGTCTGGAACGCAACTAAATCCGCCCCCAACATCCCTCTCAACAGATCCACTCGGACGGTCAAACACCTGAAGATCTCCGAAGACGGGAAAGCCACATGCATGAAGAACCCGATAGGTGTGGAAGAAGGGATCTTCGGTGATGAGCGTAACATTTGCGGAACGAGCATGAGGTGATAATCATTGACCCAAACTGTCAGTTGTCAAACGAAAATAGGACGATCGATGAGAATACTGGAGAGAGGTATATAAACCCGAACAGCACGTACTGACGTCGCCTTCTTGGAAGTTTGCAATGATAGCATCTGCGAATTTCCGGTTTACGGCCACGTATTGCTTGTAGGAAGCCGATTCGTAGAACAACTTCGTTCTTGGAGCATCTGGCACCGCATAATGCAAGCATGGCCACAGAACCTAAGAAGGCGAGAGTGAGCAAGGGTAAGACGCGAAAATAAAATAAAGAACTCACCTGGTGACAGAACTCATCGTAACAACTCGAAAACTCTGCATCGGGGATCCAGACGGGTAAACTTGATTGCTGGATTAACATCCGTTTGTCGATAATTCTCCGAACCGAATCATTGAACGAATCCGTGTTCTCCCCCAGGGCGCCGACCCAGATCTTCTTCTTCAGCCTGTCGTGGACACTATCGATCGCATTCTTCAATCCACCATTGCAATGGGGGTTCGGTTCGAAATGCCAGGATTCCGAAAGAAGCCCCCCAATATTACGCGTGGTCTCCGCGTCTGCACGTCTTGATGAAGAGCGAGAATTCTTGCGGGAAACACGACGGGTGATATGCTGGTGGTCTGTATGTGTTGTCTGGTGCTTGCGAGAAAGAGGAGGTAGGGAAAGGGCGATAGTTGGAATTGGTTGGGATTCAAGCGCCTTGGAAGCTTCGTCAACCGCTTGATCAGCAAGACGGTTTAGCTTAGCGAAAGGGTTGGCTGCTTCTTGGGTGGGAGAACGTAAAGCAGGAGTAGCGTTTCGAGTCTAAAAACAGACGAATTGTGAGCAAAAGAAGAGGGGAACGGAAATAATCAAAGTGTCGAACAAAACGGGAAGGGCAACAGAGGTCATGACCACGCCAGTTATGGAACCGAACTATGAAAGGGAAGCAACCTCGCCACCTGCAACGCAACAGTCGTGGCGCAACCACAAGACTTTGTGCGCCACGTCCATCCGTAGTAGCCCGAACGCCGTGTGGAGCAGCGCAAACTACCCAACTCACCTTATCTCTGAGATCTTCAACGATACTCTTTAGTGGTCCTACTGAGCTACCAACGCCAATACTCGAATGATGACGAGTGACGGGAGGTCGGCCCGTCTTCTGACCATCCACAAGCCGGAGGTTGATGGCAGGAATCGAAAGCGATTCTGAATGGCTTGGAACCCTTTCCGGTGTCGGAGGACCCGACTCTCCTAGCACAGCGGTAGTGGGAAGGAAGAGCGATGCGATGACGACTCTATGGTTTCTGAGTGAGGTCATTCTTGACGTGACGGGTGATTACGATGACGAGGCAATGTAAGCGGGTGGTAGGAGACTGTTGAGAGGAGGGTTAAGGTCGTCGGCTACGACAGCGAGCGCAATGCCATAGAACGGGGGGAGAAAAGGGTTTGAACCAAGGCGGAAGTGGAAGAAATATAAAACATAAAATGCACCTCAAAAACTCGACGTCAGTCTAGTGGTCATATCAATTACCCGATATGGAGCTAGCCTATTCAAAAATTCACCAATATTAATTATTTCGTGATTATCAGCGCTGCTAATCCCCACTCCTCCGCGATTGTTCCGCGTTGAGTATGGCTGAGATGTTACGTGGTTCACCACACGGACCAACTCGGAACGCTTCGATGGGAAACACCACCGCATCGATGGCTAATTTCCTGTCCTTTGGGGCCTGTGGCGGGATGGGGCAAGCCTACTGATGGAGACAAAGCTGAAGAATTCAGTCTGTTCTGGCCAGTCGTGGACTGATATTCGCAAGCGAGACGGAGGCATCGAATTTCCTCCACGTCCAAACCATATCGGTACATCCCATCATCTCCTTCAAGTTGTCAAGGGACCACCTCGGGCGCAAATTGACACCATTGACACAATCGACCTAACCCATAGGTCCCGTTCGACGTAATAATACCCAGCAACGTTCGTAAGCGCAACGCAACGCTCACCCTTCCTCACCATAGCTATCATTCCTTCTCTTGTTCTCCTGTGTTCTCGCATGCTCAGCGACAGGTCTAAGTGCGCAGATTACCACTTACCTCCAACGAATCCCCACCGATCATCATTTTGCCTGATTTTTGGACCCATACGGTATTTCATACGTTTACGGATGGGGAAGCAGCGTGACGAGCTTCGCGGTACGGTCGAGCTCCTTCCCCAAAATGTGCCTCGTCATCGCGCATGGGGGCCGCTGGCCGAGACTCCACCTGGCGAACGAAAGGAAACCCCGCACTCGGGCCTGAATTTCCTGAATTAGCTCTCAACCCCATTTACCCACCCAAACCGCCTGATAAAATCACCAAGACCATCCGATTGTCGAGGTCTCTCACAAGCCTGCTGAGGATTCACGACAATCTGTCGTTGGATTGGCGGACCTTTGTGGGTGACTCTGTCGTGTGTAAATCCGTCTTCGACGGCCATCTTGAGAGTTAATCAGTCAAGTCAAAAGCTTTACGACAAATTCAATACCGTGCTTAGAAAGGACCGCTCGGACTTCGGTCTCGTGGGCGTACTGGCATCACTAAAAGCCCACTCCAACTCCATTCTGGGGTGTTGGAGCAATGAACTCATACTTTCCAATAAGATCGGGCTCAACAGCAAGAGAGTAAGCATCAGACCTAGGAAATCCACGAGAAGAAACACCTAGCGACTTCCCAATCAACTCCCACAAAGGAGGTAATGCCCAACACGACAGAGGCCGAGGCCCTCTGGTACCTCGCCGTTCAATCCCCCGAGTCTCTCGTACGTTGCGCGACGAGCATGACTTCACAAACGTTCGTCGATCTTGAACTAGCCATATTTCTAGTTCCAGTATTCGAAGAAGAATGAGGTACCTAATCCGATTTGAGGCGCTACAAGTCAGAAGTCAGAGCACCTTTCCATCAACGGATACAGTAGACCAGATAACACACTTACCCTTCTCTTTCTTGTAGTTATGACGCAACCACGCCTCAGCCCAACCCATAAGTCGCCGATAATCCCGTCAAGCCAAAGTGTTGATGCAATTTGCACGCCCAGGCCAACATATCCGGAAAAACCGCGTTGATCACCACTTGATCAGTGATCGATATGCTCAAGAAGCTATAGTGACGAGCATGAGTTAACCTAGGAACAACTCGGAATCAAAGAAGTGGGTTGCCACTCAACGACCTGGACTCGACGTCACGAGAACAAAGGTGCAAATCCCCTTTAGCAAATTTCGTAGAGGATTGAATAGCCCCAAGAGATTGATCACCTAAGCTCTATATCTGGAAACTTGAAATAAAAATAAAAATTGGCGCAAAGTTAAGCGGGATGGAGAGGATGGAGACAAGAACATGGTCATCGTCTCATCCGATCATTGATTGCCGGAGGGATGCTCTCTTCCTTGGCTCCGCCTTTTCAGCTGCTATAGATTTATATCGTGCGGGCGCTAGCTGGACCAGCACGCCACCTGAGGCTCTGTCAGAGGCGACGATCGGAAGCACACCTAAAAGCTATCGCGGTCGTACGATGAGAGTTGCTCGAGGTAGATGTGAATCGAAAAGAGAAAATACATAATCGTGTGTGATGACCCACTGTGGGGGCTCAACAATACAGCAAGCTACACAAAATATGGCATCGTAGTCTGGTGAAAGGCATCAGCAATGTGTTTTATGACTTGAAAGAAGAGAAGGGGAATATGCGGGGGGAAACCACCCACCATCCGTCGTGTCTGCATCCCTTTATCTCTCTCATTCTCCTCTGCAGCTCCATACACCTTAAAATCGTTCGTCCCATGATCTCCAATCGTCAATATCGATGCCATATTCCCGCAACGATAACAGTAGTTCGGGGCCGACCAAACTGTTACTAGCTGTTCATCAAACATGTACTTATACCCCTCTTGTACTAGTTGATGTGCCCGTGCAATCAGCCGAAGCGAGTTGACGTGGTTGAACTATATGGATCGAAGATACAATATTAGTATATGGGGCGCATATATGGAAGCAACACCGACGAACCTCTTGTGTCACACTTCCGCCAAATAACCACCCTGCCCCACGAGGGCTAACGGCCCAATTGTCGATATCATCAGGATCTGACCACATGAGATCACAGAAAGCGCCTTCGTGAGGGATCTCCTGTGCTCGCGCAATTATTCGTATCTGATCCAATGTCCGTATATCTGGTGATAAACCACCGTGTACGCATAGAGCTTCACCGTCTATTATCTATTCACGGTTCGCATTTCAATCATTGGGAGAGACATGACGGCCGAGATGACGGAGACGTACTGCGGCCATATTCAGAAAGTCGAAAACGTTACAACATGCTTTCCATACTGTTGCACTTCCGTATTTCTGCTGACATTCGTCTGCGCGTGAACTGAGAAACTTTGACTTTGGATGGCACATGGGCACCCACCATAAAATCCATACACCTGCGTTATCTGCCGACTTTCGTGGTTCCCTCTCAGTAGGGTCACTTTGTCTGGGTATCTAGGCCACGTTAAGCTTTCAGAACCGCAGATAAGGAGGTCCTAGATGATACCTCGCCTTCATCGCCAGTAGCAACGAAACCGTCTCGAGACTATAGTGGCCTCGGTCCACAAAGTCACCCTATCGCAACCAAGAACCGTAGCACACGACAATCAAAACAAAAATACCGGAGAAAGGAAGAAAACCATTCGTAAGCACACTTCCGCTCATGCAGAATTCCAAAGTAAACACCTACGTGCCATAAAAATATAACTCGTATCTGGAGGCTTTCCTCCCTGCCGCAGCAGTTCTAGCAGATCCCAAAATTGACCGTGTATATCACCACATATTGTGACAGGCGTTGAGACGGGTTGGATGTTGGATTCTTCCATTAGGATGCAACGAACTCTTTCGCAGAGGATTTTCATATCAGCTTCGGGAAGGAACTGACAATTGAGGAGTTGTTCGATCCATTTATCCGGGTTGTAGGACATGGCCTGGTTGGTTCCGTATGCAAAAATATGATAAAGGGAACTCGTGAACGCACTATGTTGGATAGTCGAGAAGAAGTGCTGAAGAAGTGTGATGATGCAATCAGCCAGTGCAAAGGTGGTGCTGTCTGGGGCCGTGGGAAAGCATTACCACTTGCGAACATCAAGTATATTCCGCACTTTTTGTTGACTTTTTGCAATATTATCCAGGCCACCAGCAAATCACAATACTGTATGATGTATACGTAGGACCAAAGAGATGATATAAAGAGAGAGATAGGTGATACAAGAGAGTCTGGACGAGAAGGGTATAAATGCAAGGATGAGTTTTTGATATAGACAAGTCTCCTGGAAGCATACAGTAGGGATGATAGTCGATCTACTTAATTAGTAAACACAAGGTGTACTAAAAATGCCTAACTTCAAGAGGCACTGTCCTGCGGTATTGCAGAAAGGTGCTCTTCTGAGCCCCATAACGTATCGATGATGTCAAGGAGCTTGATCGCATTTTGACGTCCTTGCAACAACACTCCGAACAGCTCGATCAGGTAAAGGCCATACCCAAGGCAGAAGATTGCAACAGAGATGGGCACGAATGCCTCTCTCATCCTGGAAGAGGAAAAGAATACGAGGAACAGTACAATGGCCACCTTGAGTTGAAAATGTGCAATTGGGACACATATATCAACGACGAGTTCCATATCGTAGTTGGGGATTGTGAAGCGAGTGCCAATATGGTTCTGAACCCCGGTGAGAAGGAGTGCGGGATCCGTTTGAGATGTGTTGAAGGATGCATCGTCGTCGTAGGAAGAACAAGGTGAGGGAACGGGTAAACGGAGATCACGGAGGTAGACTTGGAAAGAGAAGAGGTTGTAGTGATTCGTGGCCATCGTAAAGATGTGAATATGAGAGAATGAGGGAGAGTGATACAGAGGCTGGAGACGAGACGACTGAGTTGGATGTGAGTGGAAGATTGATGAAAAAATAGCGACGGATTGGACGCACCTTTATAGAACTTTCGACTCAAAAAGCAGCTCTGCAGATACAAAGAGCCCAGGGAGCCGGTAGGTAATGGGCAAGATATCCAAGCAACGTTCTCCCGTTGTTTTTCTAGTCAAGGCTTTGGCGCAATAAGGCCCCTTTCGGTGAGTCCATTCCAACAACGCATAGGGGCTGTCCAGAGATAAACGTGTTGTGCACCGGTTAGATTATTCCATGGCTGTAGAAAACGAGGTTGTACACGATATTCGTGACGTCGTGCAAAGTCCCAAGTGAGGCTGTGGACAGTAGTCAACGCGTGGACGCGTCGTTTGGCCTTTACTTCTTTTCCATTTTCGACCGATTTCGAGTCAACGAGGGTCGACCACACCAGGATTCTGAATGATAGACGAGCACTGGTCTTGCAGCACGTAGAGAGGATTGTTGGCGCAAGTTGGTGTTCGAGAAAGACGCGTACTGCCGCATCCGTGAGAAAGCGTATTCACGCCACGTTTCCATGCGCTTGTCCCCGCGTCAGGAAAACCTCCACGGACACGGTCGTCCACAGCGAGCTCGGTGACGTCTTCTGGTTGACTGCTTCTTCGATGTGGCAGGCCATTCACCGTCTCTGGCTATTAGCTCTCTTCGTACCATGCCTCGTCTCCGCTATTCAGGAGTCCGATGTTGGGGTCATTGACTGGTACAAACCTTTCGTCGGGGTTCCGATCATCCAAAGTCGTGCAACGGCACCCGGATTTTATAGAGTGTCTGGGAGTGAGGGTACGGAGGGAAGATTAGTGCTGAGTGCGACGGGAAATAATGTGCTGGCTGCTTTGAATTCGACGGATGGGTCTATTGGTTTGTTCATTCTTTCTTGTGCAATGACCAGCCAGTTTACGATGAAGTTGCTTAGCTTGGAGACGAATATTTGATAATGAAGACCCATTGTCATTGTACCATGTGAGCGGGGACGGTATGTGCTGCTCCTGATCGGCTTCTTGTTCATTACGATCCTAATGCTTATCATAGTTGTTGCAACATTCTCTGGTCCTGGTGGATCAACATTTCGAACTTTCGACCTAGCCAGCGGTGTCCTACAACATGAGATATTCATGCATCCACCGGAACAAGGTCACCTATCAGAACCTATTTCATTTGGGAAAGACGTCTCGTTTGTCACGGAAGATTCCAGACCGTGGATTTATACTTTGACCAATGGCCACACCGTGACAAAATTGGACGCGAAAACAGGAGTCAAGAAGTGGGAGTGGTCGTCTGAGGATCAAACGTACGTGTTTATCAATCCAATCCCTGGTTTTGTTTAGTGACATGGCTGCTCCAGCTCGTCGGTTATCTTTGCAAAGTTATCTGTTACTCCAGAGGCCGTATACGTGCTGGGTGTCACGAAAGCTGCCAAAGCAGACACGTATTCACTCCAAATTGTATCTCTGTCCCCTTCCTCTGGCGAGAGCACCGCTTCGTCAGGAGTTTCATCAAAGATACAAAACCCGTTCAAGGAACTCCTTGTTCTTTCAGATGGAGAGGCAGCACCCCGAGTTGTCTGGTTGGAAAAAGGCGTCCTCAGGTCAATTATCCTCCTTCCCGACCTCAAAAACAAAGCACAATCGACAAAAGGATCGTCTGTCAAAGAACTTGTTGACGTTGGTCTTTGTGGATATGGGCACTTTGTCGCCGTTACGACAACGGGTATAAGCCATGTATACCAAGCACGCGGGGAGAAGGACTTGACTTCGATCTGGGAGTATAAGGGATCAGTAAGCCTTTTGTGTCTTGTCTATTTGTGTATTTGGTATTTACTTTCTATTCACAACTAGGACGCTTCCGAAGCGACGGCGCCTTCAATATTCTCGGGTGGATTGAACAACAAAAACGTGCCTTATATAGCGAGGTTGTATTGGTCTGATACACAGCAGGTGCGCCTCGCTCGACGCCGGCTCGGTCATTCATACTGAAATATAATGCCAGAGTGCTGCCGTTGATGTTTACCAAACCGAATTGGAAGGCGGATTTGGGATGGCAACTGGCTTTTCTTTCCCGTTCGATCCAGCAAACCACGGGCTGATTCTTCATGTTTGTTTCACTCCGCCTCTCCTCACCCTGTTGTCTGAACATGATCCGTACAGATTGCCTTGGAATCCCAAAATACAATTGGGTGGACGGTGCATAACCATTTCATTGTCACAACGAGTACTGGTGCCCTTCAATTCTGGAATCAAACCGAGCTTGTGTGGAACCGAGAGGAAGGACTCGCATCTGCTACCGTTGCGGAATTTGTTGAGCTCCCAGAGAAGGTCGTAGCTTCGAACCCTGGAGATGATCAAGAAATCTTCATTCAACGGGTAATAAGGCAGATTTCAGACGCCAGAGTACGTCACTTCTGCGCCATCACGTTTTAAGCTTATGTTCCTTTGTAGGACTTCCCCACTTATCTCATCAACTTTGCACGCCGGTTTGCCACTGGTTCCTACCCATCCGCCGCCGTGGCTTCATTAGACGGTCAACTCTTCCGTGATGCTTTTGGCTTCCGTCAGATCATTGTCGTCGCCACGCCCTATGGCAAGGTCTATGGCCTTGACTCGAGTAACGGTGCCATCCTCTGGAGTCGAATTTTGGGACTCGGATGGGCAGCGGAAGTTGGTGGACAAGTACACCCTGTGAAACTGTTCGTTGTGAAGACGGTTTTGGATGGTGGACATCCTGAGGTGGCTTTGGTCACTCAGAGGAGGGCTGATAATGTTGGTTTTCTCTTTATTTCTCGTCCGTTTGGCTTACTGAGAAATCCTTGTGTAGGGTCTTGTTGATACTGTGATCTTCCATATCAACGCGTTGACAGGTGAAGATGTCTCTGGCCAGGCCCAATCGTTGAGCCATGTCTTGCAAGGCGTCGATGTCATCCACGGTCCTGCTGTAGAAGCGTATCTCCTCCAGGACGAACAGAAAATCGTTGTGCTATTTGACGAGTTCCTCCAAGTTCGTCTATCTACACGCCCTTCCCGTTTTTGTTGTGCTCATCCCGAGGCTTAGACCTACATATACCCAGACAATGCCGATACCCAAAAAGTTTTCCAAAGCGTCTCCTCGAAAATCAGCTTCTCCGTTCGTACGAATACCGATGAATCCGGGCTTCAACAAAAGCTGGCCGGACAAAAACTCATCCAAGATCCACAATTGGGTAAATATGTTGGATACCCGACGTGGACATTCTCGCTTCCTCCAGGCGAATATATTCAAAATGTTATTTCGCCTTCAAATCGTGCTCCCGTCGCCAGTTTCGGGAAGGTCTTGGGAAATCGGACGACGTTATACAAGTATTTGAATCCGAGGATGGTTGTCGTTTTGACGATTGCACCGCCGAAGGGAGATGGCAAACACTCTAGCTGTGGAATCTATCTAGTGGATAATGTGAAGGGGTCAATTGTTTATCAGGCTGCCGTACCCGGTACTCCATCGCGACCTGGAGGAAAGGCGTGTCAAGTCAAAGTGGAGTTGACCGAAAATTGGTTGATTTATCATTATTGGGATGGAGATTTTGGTGTTGGTGGACAAACGAAAGGGTATATGATGGTTAGTGTGGAGTTGTATGAGGGAGAGAAGCTCGATGATAAAACTGAGAGGTGGGTTTCTTGCATGACTTCCTTTCTGGATACTCATGCTGATTTACGTGGCCAGTTCGGATCTCTCTTCATATTCACCAGATAGTGCCAATGTTACGGCCTATGAGAGGTCGTTTTTGTTTCCCCATGCTATCACGGCCGTCACGACTACAACCACGAAGTTTGGTATCTCAAGCAAGGATTTAATTGGTGAGCTTTTCTTGTCGAGTCCTGCTGCTCCATAACTATAAGTCTTTTCTAGTCGCAACCGACAATCACAAGATTCAAACCTTCCCTCGGCGTGCTTTGAATCCAAGAAGGCCAAACCAAAAACCTACCACACACGAAATGGAAGAAGGATTGGTTCAGTATGACCCCGTGCTCCCTGACGATCCCAAACGGGTTCTGTCTCATAACTACGATGTATGTTCTCCGCCTATGTTTCACTCTCTCTCATTTCACATTCTTCGCGTTCCAGGTCGCCCAAATTAAACGGATAATTACTTCGCCGGCGCTTCTAGAGTCAACTGCTTTGGTGTTTTCGTATGGTCTCGACATGTTCTCGTCGCGTGTCGCGCCTTCGGGGACGTTCGATGTGCTTAGTGAAGACTTTAACAAGGTACAGTTGGTGTTTACGGTGCTCGGATTGGGTGCCGCGATTGTGGTGACGAGGCCGATGGTGATGAGGAAGAAATTGAGGGAAAAGTGGTACCCGAATGGGTCATAGACGTTGTGAGTCGTCTGCTGAAAAATACTAGGATACAGCGCAATATAATATCTAGTATCGGTGGCAGGATACCCTTGGGGGTCGGATGTATTAGCCATTTATGTAAAATCCTGTGTAATACGCGAAATGACCGGCCCTAAAGTTCTATTAAACTATTCGCCCGGATAGTTTCCACTTCCGTCTTTTTCTACAATTCGAAACAAAGTTCGAATTTGAAAGTATGCCGCGCGAGCTACTGAATCCCTTGGGTCTGCCTTCTCTCTCCGTTTCACCTTTACCTGCTTCTGCTTCTTCCTCCCCTCCTGCTTCGTCCCCTGCGGCTTCCTCTCCTGAGGTCATTAGTGTGGAAGACGACAGTGGAGACGACGAAATGGATTGTATAGGCCCCATAAGCGCAGACCTATTTTATCAGGCATCGGCCAAGGTTGCTCCCCCTGCTGCTCCAACCCTAGCCCAACCACAGTGCCAACCACAATACCTACCAAAACATTTGGCCCCTTTACGACAGGGAACACTACCCTTTGGCCAACCACAACCACAGCAAATGCGGGTTTCCTCGGTTTCTGTAGTCTCAACTTCGACAGCTAATACGGACGCCTCCTTGAGGCGTTCGACGCGTAAAAGGACTGCTGTGGATAAAAGTTTCTCTCCGCCGAGGTCTTATACGAGGAAACGAACAGTTTCTGCTCCTGGTACTCGCAAGAATGCTGCGAAAGGTAGTAGGGATGATGCGGATTATGAGAAGCAAGAAGCGAAGCGAGTCAAGCTGACGGAACAAAAAGCTGTAGGTTTATGCACTTTTCAATCTTCGTGACGCGAAGAGACTAATAGGACGCGTACACTTTGATAGTTGACTGTAGCACAGGGTGTGAAGAAAGAACGAAGAGATATGGCTCGGACGCGGTGGCTGCATCGTCACCGTGCTCTATTGGAACCACTTCTTCCTCCTGGAATGGAGTTGCTCGAAACTATCAAGAGGGAAATCGCTACTTTCCCCGTGGATGTCAAGTATATTGAGTATGAAGAGTTGCAAGCACAACCTAGCCTCATCAAGGGCGGAACTATGAAGGATTATCAGGTTTGTCATTTCTCAGCTTAGCGCGACGCGTATATGCTGACCGTTCGTTACGCAGCTACAAGGGTTGTCGTTTTTGGTTTGGATGTACCAAAATGGTATGCACTTCCAATGACGACTATTATGACGCAATTAACGCGCTTTCTAGGAATGAATTGCATCTTGGGAGATGAGTACGTGCGCTATGCTACTTTTGACGCGTCTTTTTCCTAACTGGGGTGTTCAGGATGGGTCTTGGGAAGACGCTTCAGGTAAGGCATTACAGTCTGAGTTTGGGACCGAAAACTGGACGCATATACGCATATAGACGCTCTCCCTGTTCGCATACATCCAGGAAAATGTACAAGGTAAGGTCTACTCGTGCCTCCAACATTCACCAGCTGAAGTTGTTTGATCTAAGGTCCTCACGACCCTCACCTCATCATTTGCCCGTTGTCGGTTCTCTCGTCCTGGCAAGCAGTAAGCCACGAACATCTTCTTGCTGAAAAATCTGTTCATGAGGTATACTCACACAGGAAACTGCGCGGTGGTTGCCTTCCATGAAAACGATGCGATTCCACGGACCAGAGAACGAGCGCTCACGTCTCAAGCTGGTTATGAAGAGCGAACAACCTGACATCGTAATCACGACATATGAAGGATATGTCGCAGAGAGCGATTGGCTCAAGAAGAACCGATGGACCTACTGCGTTCTGGACGAGGGGCACAAGATCAAGAACTCGGAATCTAATGTATCACATACGATCCAAGGTCTAGGAAGTTTGTATCGTCTCAGTAAGTAGTTCCACGCTCGCGACGTTTAACTCTCTAAAAACCTTGGATCCCAAAGTCCTAACGGGCACACCTGTCCAGAACAACCTCGTCGAGCTGTGGTCATTGTTACACTTCCTCTATCCTAGGGTGTTTACCACACGTACAGAACAGATGTTCAAGGATTCCTTTGATCTTACACGTGGTTCCTACGTTCTCCCGTTCCTTGATGCAGCGAGGAAATGGGTAGGAACAGTCATGCTGCGTCGAACGAAGTCCATCATCGAAAGCGACATTCCTCCTCGCGAAGAATTGACCGTGTTTCTCCCCATGTCTGAGGCTCAGCGGTTCTGGACGTATCGGCTCCTAACAAGGATGGACGCGCTCGACCTAGAGCAGATTTTTGCTACGACAAAGAAAGAGTCCGCGGCCGCGGATTTGCCCATAGATCAAGGGAGAAAAGAAGTTCTTTCCCATATTACCAACCAGATGAGGCAAGAACAGGCGACTACCGGGAGCCAAACTCGTAGGTCGTTCCTGCCTGACTTCTGGGCACTTATTGAGTCCTTTTAACAGAGTGGAAGAGGCTAATGGGTCTTTTAATTCAACTCCGGATGGTTTGCGACCAGTAGGTTTACGTGCTACTTGTTAGTCTTATCCTACTCACGGTTATCCCGTTTTCAGTCCCTACTGTATCGCCAACGCCGAACCGGATCCCTATTCCATTGGCGAACACGTCGTTGCAGCGTCTTCAAAGCTTGTCGCGATTGATAAGCTATTGAACGATATTTTACCCAAGGGAGAACGAGTCCTAATTTTTTCGGTATACTGTATCCTTTTGGTTGTTTAACTTCCGAAGCTGATCAAAGTCTGATTCTCTACGCAGCAATGGACCAGGATGCTCGACGTACTCGAGGACTTCTTGTTCCTCAGAGGAATCCCCTATGCCCGTTTGGATGGTTCGACGCGGAGACCAAGGCGAAACTTAGATATTCGATTGGTGTGTTTCTTTATTCAAGAACTCAAACATATATACTTACCTCGCCTTTAGTTCCAGCAGGAGAAGTCGCGTAAGTTGCGGTCTACATACAAGTACTTTTTTCTTGACCCGACTGGACAGCATATAAGGTCTTCTTGATCTCTACTAAGGCAGGAGGGCTAGGTACGCTAATTTACCCGCCATCGAAGCACGTTTTCATCGACGTTTTGTAGGCATCAATTTGACGAAAGCTTCCACTGTCATTATGTGCGACTCGGATTGGAATCCACAAAATGATTTACAAGCGATCGCTCGTGCCCATCGTATAGGTCAGACGAAGCCGGTGAAGGTACGTCGGCCAATGCAATAACAGAGACCGATGAACTGAGGGACTTGTCTAGGTCTATCGCCTCATTTGTCGTGGAAGCGTCGAAGACCAGATGCTTGACCGGATTCGGAGGAAACTATTCCTCTCTATGAAGATCATGGGGTCAGATAACCCGTCTGGGGCGAACAATGCTACTCTCGGTTCCAACGAACTCCTCGACATCCTTCGGAAGGGTAGTAGTGCTCTGACAGAAACCGGGCAATCTATGGACTTAGCCCGGTTCCTGTCTGCCGACATTCAAGAAATCCTGGAAGAGTCTCGTTCCAGCGAAAGTGTCCGGGACGCTAAACTCGAACAAGAGATCAAAAAGGAAGAAGCAATGGATGAAGACGTGTGTCTAGATCAAGACGAGATGGCAAGGAAGATTGCGGAGGAAGAACAAAAGTTGTTGAGTGGCGTAGCTCAAGTTAGGTGTAGGTTGTTCGAGGGGAAGGTAGTTAAGATGGGACACAAGGACATTGCGAATGAGTGGCAAGATTTGCAAAAGAGGGCGAGAGTGGATAGGATGGTGACGATCGGTGGGATGACGTTCCTGTTAGATCCACCGGTCTCAGAGCAGGTTTGCATATCTATCTTATCGCGTTGATTGTGTACTAATGCGATGACCGTCTAGTCCACGGCGGTAGCTCCCAGCTCGAAGAGGAGCAGGCCCAAGTTTGAATCAGAAGACTGGTGCATCCATTGTAGAGACGGCGGTGACCTTGCCTTGTGTACTTATTGCCCACGTGGTTCGTTTGCCATCCTTCCGCAGAGGTCGTGGAGAGACTGACCATAGTTTAACAGTGTTCCATGCCAAGTGCCGAGGCATCTCCGCGGCTTTTGTGACGAAAAGTCCATCCCTTACATGTTCTCAACATGCATGTACGACTTGTTTCAGGAATACGCAAGAGGCTGGTGGGATGTTGTTTAGGTATATGCGCTGTTACATTTCGTGTCGTGAATGTCCGTTGACACCTTTTTTTTCATGTGTTAGATGCAGGACGTGTCCTTCCGCGTTCTGTGAAGACTGTCTCCCTTCTGGCGAATTAGATGCGGTGGGGGATAGTGTACCGGAGTTGTACGTGCCCTCCATGCCATTCTTGCTTTATGACTTGCTTACTGACGATGACCTTTTGTTGCGCTCTTAGTGAAGCGTTGGGCTACAGACAACAAGACAACGCTTATTTCATTCGGTGCCAAGAATGTCTAGATTTCTTCGTGCAGAACCCTTCTGCATGGGAAGAATGGCAAGAGGAATTCCGAGAGGCTGAAAAGAAGTTAGGAAGGAATGTTAATGTTTCATCAAATGGTAAACCGGACCCTGGTGCACATGTTCATGCCACCGCTGCTGCCGAGGGATCTGCATTCGGGATTGTTGGAGAGGAAATGAAGACCATGATGGCTATAGCTTATTGATGCAACGTTCAGTTATTAGAAGAATCGTCTCGGTACCATACGTGGCTAGAGAATAGTTATTGTTATCATTCAAGTAATACCCGTAGATATTGTAACTAGATCATGTAATTCCACCGAAGAATTGCTTTCGTAGATGGATGGTCGAGAATGTCCTGCGTTGCGATAGAAGACGAGATCGCATGACTATCTCCACTAGAGATGGGCCAAGGGCCAAGGGGCTAAGATTCGAGATCTCCCCAAGGCTTATCTCGATCACCTGGCTGAGGAACCGTCCTAGATAAAATGAATCGAGCGTCCAAGACTTCCAGGTAAGTCAGACTCGAAGCCGTGTGGAACAGTTTCCGAGCCACTGGACGAACTTTCTTCGTGTGTAAGGCCACGCTGCCAAACGCTGGTACAAGTTCGAGTCTTCGGAGCTGAGGTATCTTACGAATAACTGAGCATAAATTTTTCTAAATGAAAAAAGGACCACGAAGATGAGGATCCAACCCTTTGGCATAATAACAGGAGAACATACTGGGACACCAAGCATAATGAGATGCTTGACCTGCTTCAAATGCTTAGCAATCGGCACAGTCAAAGCGTTCACATTCGTTTGTTCCACACCCAACACTTCCAGCTTATTAAGGGATGGTCGTATTTCTTTGGGCAGTTCTTTCCCAGTAAACTCTCTCCATCTCAAACGTCTGACCTGTCGCCCACGAAGGAAGATGAGTAACGCGTTGTCGGATATGTCGAGTGTGTGGAGATTTGGGAGGACATGAGGAGGTAGTGGGCAGGAGGGCTTCCAGGTAACGCGGAGAGTGTGGATATGAGGGTGTCGAGAGAAGAAGTTGGACAAGGCAGATTCAGAGTGGGAGAGAGACCAGGTGAAGGTGCGGAGGGATGGGAAAGTGAGGGCTTTAAGCTGGGTTGTGAGGACCCTCGCGGAGACTTGTGAAGGCGCGGATGCACCCTGGAGTGTGATAGCGAGGGTTTGAAGGTTCGTCAGCTTGGATAGACCAGTTTTCACGGCGGACCAGAAATATACGCCGAATTCGTCTTTGTTTTGACTGTCGTCACAACCACCAGCTGGTTTTGCTCCCTTTCTTGATCTTGTGGACTTCTTGATGTTGGTTTTGGGAGTGGCCTCGACATAAGTGAAGTTGTAGTTCTTGACGAGAGCGCCAAGATCGGGGGACGCCGCGATGGCCTCGTGAAATAGCTTGTGTTGCGAAGGTTTGAGATCTCGAATTGTGTGGTACAATTTTTGTTGAATTTTCTTCTGGAAAAAATGATTGATGAGCATCAACGGGATGAGTTTAGATTTCTTTGTGTAGTGAAAATTGAGAATGACGCGGTTGTACACTTCGAGAGGGAATCTGAAGCCGTGGGCAGTGCCACATCCCAGTGTAGTTGTGGTTGTGGTTGTGGTCGAGGGCGTTCCAGCCGGTTTGGTGGCTTGTGGTTGAGGTCCTTTAGGATTGGACTGTAATTCGGTGTCGTAGGATGGTGCTGATGGTGGTGCTGACACTGGGGGTGGAGGTCCCGATGGTGTCGAGGAGGCAGGAGGAGTTGGTGCTCGATGTTCAGCCTCTTCAGGCTGGGAGGCCGGCGATGGAATAGGCGTTGGCTCTGGAGGCCCGTCTGCAGGCTTAGCCTTAGTCTTCGTCTTCTTCTTGGACTTGGACTTCTTCCTGGTCTTCGGTTTCGTGTTTAGCTTGATCTTGATAGTGGCCTTGGGTTTTGCTGGTGCCATGACGCGCAGGTGGCCAGAGACTTAAAACCAGAGTCGGTTCACCACAGGGCAAGGCAAGATAGGTGGGTCCAAAAAGAGGCATGACCATTTACTTATATCAGGGCGTTACCCTTATCACGGTGGTTCGGACAAACGGGCTTTATCATGAATCGACTCCTTTGAGCGAACGAGCCACTGCAATAATTCTAAGTTAATCACCCCCGAGTTCAGCCAAGCAATACCAAGATCAAGTAGAATACAACTTACCCGTCATTCCCTGGGCGCCGCTGAACGAGACGTCAAAGCAAGAAGGACATCCAGACAGCGTTCAGGTCGTTTTGAGGTTGCAAGTAGCCGGGCTTTTCGGCAACCGGAAAGGCTTGTAATGTTTGGCAGTGCCCTCCGATTCAAACATCGCCGTCACTCCTGCAACACCCGAACCGGATTCGGACATCCTCCAGAAAACCTTTGCATTGTCGTTCATTCCGTTCAGCATGTATCGTGCTGCATTCCGTCTCGTGAGCTTGGTTTATATCATCAATTGCCTTTTGATAGCTAAATGACGCGCACGCATAGCCCAGAAGACGCCTGGTCGTTGGCACATTGGCGGGAACTGCCATTGTCCTGGAGACTACACCTCGAGAGGAAAAGGTGAGTGTATGCTTTAATTCGGGCAAATATATGCGTCTAATTAAGTACTTACCGATAGTTGTCAATATACCCAACACCAACACCTGACATCCTCCTTGTCGAGGAGCCTTCACCGCTAGAACACCAAATCGGTGTTGCACGACGGAGTACAACACAGGCTGTCCGAGATGCACACAGTCAGACACAGGAATTGGTTTCTAAATGGATTGGTGTTGAACATGCTGTTGAAAGTGCGTTCCTGTGTCTCACCTTTCCAAACCTGAACCCGACTCACACCAACTCATGAAAAACAGACCGAATAAAGTCTATAGTCGACCCAACAGAACCGCTCACACCGGGCGCTCTCTATGTCGGTATAGCAGCGCTGAGCGGGTCCGTTATTGCACGGAACCGGTTCATTGGCACGCGTCTTCTGCTCCCCCCAGCCTTTTTCTTCCTCGCTCTGAACCACTTCCTGCCTAAAACCTCTCACAACCTTTCCTCTTACTTTGCATCATTGGAAGAAACATACTTTCCTACTCTTGCGCAGAAGCACGACGTTGCAAACGCACATAGTGCTATGGCTTGGGAACGCCTAAAGGAATCTTCGAAGGAGGGAAGAGAGAAGCTCGCTCAGGGAACAGAAAACCTTGTTGACAAGATACAGGAATTAACAGGGTTGAGGTTGAAGGAAAACTTGGGATGGGGTTCGGTGAAGAAAGTGGAGGGAAAGGTTTTGGAGGCGGTCAAAGCGTTCGAGCACAAAGTAGAGGAGAGTACGAACAGGGAGAAGGTTGAGAAATCGGCTGGACCTTCATAGACTTTTTGTGTGGTATATCTTCGTTGGTATAAATGCTATCCTTTACACTAATTCAAAAATTTACATGAAATTCCTGGGCTCTATGCAAACGTAGCAGCTATCGCCTCAATCCACTTCTCGTGAACCTCTGCGGCGCGAGCAACGGGCGCCTGCTCGATGTGGATGAATTGTCCCGTCGCCAAAGTCGCATTCGAGGCCTCCCTACAAACACGTTCGGGCTTAATCCCATTTGTAAACCTCCCAACGATATTGTTGGCCGCCACGAGTGAGCATGTACTATCTGAAGGAAGTGTCGCATTCCAGTCGGGGAAAACCTGTTTCAGGTTTTGTTGAAGCCGTTTTATGGGTCGGTCGATGGAGTCTGTGTACCACGATGATGAATTACGACCTAAGGAACCGATGAAGTCGAGCACTCGTTTATTAGAACCAACGGAGACGAAATGAGGACATACCAAGCCCAGTTGACAAAAACATCGTATCGGTTGGGCAGGTCGACGGACCTTTCCCATGAAACTGGATGAAGGCGCACGTCGAAGGGGGACATCCCCCTTGGGCCATCTGCCATTCGTAAAGAGATAACGAGGCAGTGAAGAATGGTTGTGCCTGCGTTAAGGATGTCCTGTCAGCCCCATCCTCGAAGAACGCGAAGATCAAAGTTCTCAACTTACATCATCGTGAGCTGGATCCGTCTTCGTATAGTTCATTCCCTTTGGCGATGGTATACACCCCGTCTTTTCCTTAAAAGCCATTCGAATCCTCCCTGCGATCAAGAGACTCTTCGCCCCCACTTTTGGACTACCAAAAACGGCCGCAGCTTGTTGCGGCGTTCCTCTGTCGAATTGGGGGTGTGGGGCGGATATATGAATCGCTTGGCTGGACGGTTGGGTAATGGTGTAATCATACCCCAGGAGGAAAATGGGGTCCGAATCCAACGGTACAGCGAACAAGCCCCACCCCCGAACATATGAGCTCTGAGATGTATAAATGGTATGTTCATAGAGAACACAGAATGGCCTTTGGGTAGACCGATCCGTGAAGGTGGTCACATCGAAGTTGGCCTTCAACGAGGCATCGAGAAGCACTGGGGTGCATTCATCGGTTATGTTGTAAGCCCAACCCCCGACACGGGCATTGTTGAGAGGACCCTGACGCACGTCCAGGTCCAGCAAGTTGAGGATGGTTCTATTCCATCCCTTGAGTTCCTCCGGAGTGGGTTGTGCCAAATCGTAGGATTCGGGCGTGTAAAACCCCGGTGGGACCGTGAAGATGTCGAGACAGTCTACCAAATCGACGATTGTAGACGATTTGGAGAGACAGGTGGATGGCGTCGTTTGGATATGGGTATCCTGGAAGATTTGCTGACTGGTTTCCAAGGTGGTTGCAGAAGCAATTCGAAACAACGTGGATAGTAGGAGTGCGCTTTTGGCGCCGCCGGAGATCTTAGTCCAGTTGAGCAACACCATTTCTTGTCGGTGTCAAGAGGAGCCAAAACAACTAAAGTAGAGCTGAAGTGCTAGTGGTCAAATACTCGAGGCCCAGAGGGGTCGAGGAGAAACCAGCGAGGTTTGGGTTCATTTGATCCTCGATGAACCTTGAACACATAATTCAGCCTCGTGGAAGTTGTATGAAAAACGAGACTCACTAACAGAAGAACATGTGGTTTTGGACATGCAGAATGGACGGCGTTTGTTGCCATTTTTGGCGATATTCCCACGTTCAAACGTTCAGGGGTGTAGTAGCACCATGGCCAGTACGACAGACAGAAAGGTGGAGACGTATAGAAGTTCATATTGACAAAGAAGTAGTGTACTTTCACGGAGAGTATTTGTATGCGCTCTCATAGTATGAGACTATGGCATAGATTAAAGAACGTATATCCTTCTAGGAGGACTCGGAGCGCCAGATGAACAGAGCAGAAAACATATCCTAAATTATCACTAATTCGTATATGCCATTTAAAGACCAAGATGGGCTACAACGCACCTTCTGTGTCCCAAACGCGATTGCTGTAAGAATAGGCACTAGAGACGGCGTCAGCGATAAGCGCGAAGGAGAGGTGAGCACTGCATATACTTAGCGGCAAGAAATTACACAGTTTCAAACGGAGAGTAGTATGACCTTGGATGACACAACTAGAACCATCTGATCAGTGTGGAGAACCAGATAGGATAGAGATGATGGTACCCAAACACAGGAATCGGTGCTAAAATTAAGGTCCCAATCCTCAGGATACTCAGAGGAGTAAAACTCGAGATAGCAGTCTCGCGTTGGGCTTGAAGGCCTCTCGAATATCGATAAGCTTTGAGGCCAATCAAACCTACGATATGAAGGGTTATTACACACCTTCTGGCCTATATGTTCAAGTAGAACTCACAGAAGAGGATGAAAGAAACAATGATTGGTACCAAGCAGAGGATAGTGTCGACGATAGAACGACTGTTCCAGGTCTAGGTGTGAGTAGAGTCATTCTAGTCAATGGCAGGTAAATCGTACAGCGTGGAGCACGTCAAATGACAATACAGTCCATCGGGATTCATCCCAACGGCGTAAGGGTATTTCAACCCCGCCTGGGACGATATGAGATCGACCAAGACAATCAATAGAGAACGCACGAGCAGCACGACCAGGACTTCGCCTGTGAAGACAACTATAGGGAGACCTAATAACTGATGCCTCGTTGTCAAATGAGAGCAGGATATAGTCGAGTAGGTGGACGACACACGAAGAACTTGAATTTTCTGTCCGCCGTAGAGTTCGTTCGTATCAGGACATAAACCTGGTGCAGAAAAAGCCGGTCGGTCATGGCAGAAAAGGGACATGCGATGTCGAGAGTCACCTCCAGTACAAGTGCGAATAGCGCCCAGCTTGCGCTGAAATGTATCCCAGATCATCGATTAGTGAAGGAAAGGGGAATGAAACTTGAATTTTGACATACGTGGATGGCACAGCATGGACAAGTACGGCTTGTAGGAGGCAAGGGACAAAAGCCGGTTGGAAGTCCGGTTGCTTGAACGGGTGAAGCAAAAAAGCTATAGCAAAGAAGAGCTGAATACATAGAAATGTATACCATGTTTTGACTCGACGCAGGCTCTTTGTCAAGATGGCAGTTGTAAGAACCACGAGGACGAGGACGAGTGCGAAGATGTTTAACGAGTGGAACATAACGACAGTGGGGCTAAGGGTTGGAGGGGCCATGTTCTGTATCCTTTGCCTGTGTACAGCGCAGAGACGACGGGTGTTGTGCGAACTGAAGAGGTCGATAGACCTGAGCATTTATACCATGACGGTGACGAGGCATGATTTCACGGCACGGCTGTGGCCGAGGGCAATGGACAACTATGAATCGATGGGCGCGACGGCATTGAAGTGTCTCCGTCCAGAAGCAACGAATAGATGCAATGCCTGACAAACCTTCAAGTTTTCGGAACAGGTCGGTCATACCTGCGACAACACGAACCTGTTGGTGAATGAACGATAATGCAAGACGGCACGTCCTGTGCACATGCACGCTTAAACGGAATCTTGGATCGGACTTTCCTATTACTAGGTCGAGTCCATCGATGGATAATCTGTGTCGAGATGGCATTTTATGAGGAAAATTTCTCCGTCAAGAATGAAGCTTTAAGGTCTGGTGAATAAGGTTCGGATCGATCGGCAAAGCGCAGCGACTGCAAATGTTTTTGCCATTCTCCTATCCTAGTGGTTAGCTGGGTGAGCTACAATACGCTCGAACGCCTCCGACTCGGAGGAAATGAAACTTACGCAAGGATGGGTTTTGTAGTGGTTGGCATTTGTTGTCAAGTAATTCAGGCCTATGGGTTTGTTGCTTTCCAGGGAAATATTCCCACCCTAAGACGTTGAAAGGGGCTTATTTTCGACTGGATGGCGACAGCGACTAACGGGGCGTATATTTCCGGGTTTCTGTGATATATACTCTACAGGGGGGGTCCCGTGCTTCGAGTGCAAAGTTGTAAATGAGGTGAAAGGCGCTGGCTCGGACATGAACTTGAAGTGCGAAAAGGGGATGGACGTATGTAAGTACAGGGGGATTCCTAATCACAGTAAAAGAGTTGTAATGCCACTCCAGTAAGAACTGATTTGCGCTCTCAAGATCGAAGAGTCAACGTCTAACATGAATTCGGCTAGAACTGTTTGAGCGCCTCAGAGAAGGCCCGAAATTCAACGCCACGTTAACAGGGCAGAAATCATGTCCTAAGTATCCGATTAATTATCCAGATGGTATCGTTTAGAGCCGAGAACACAACACACCTTCTGTGTTCCAAATGCAATAGCTGTCAAAATAGGCACTATGGACATGAGATATAAGCACAAAAGCGAGGGGGGCAAATACCTAAGGGTAGGAAATTACTCAATTTCACTAGTAGAGTATATTGTTGGAAGGCACAACTGAAACGATTTGGTCAATGAGGCAGGCAAGAGATAAATCATATGAAAGGGTACCAAAACACGAAGATTGGTGCCAAAAGCAAGACTACAATCCTCAGAATACTGAGAGGAGGGAAGCTCGAGTTAACAGACACGCGTTCAACTCGAAGCCTTCTCGAATATGTATAAGCCTTGAGCCCTAGTAAACCTACATCGCGGAAGCTTACTATGAGCATGCTGTTGGAGTTGCTTCCATTGAACTCACAGAAGAGAGCGATAGAAACAATGATCGGTATCAGGTAAACGACGGCATCCACAATGCCAGGACTATCCCGGCACAAATTAGTGGGCCATTCAATGATAGGAGTCTGTAAGACGTACAGTTTGGTGGATTTCAAGTGACAAAAAAGTGCATCAGGTTGCATACCAATCGCAGAAGGATATTTTAGCCCAACCTGAGACAATATAAGATCCAGCAAGGTAACCAAACGAGGACGCACAATGAGCACAACGAGTGCTTCGCCTATGAAGATAGTGATAGGGAGGCCGAATAACTATTGAGGTGTCATTACCTGTTGGGACGAGTATCACAGCATGACGCACAAAGAATCTGAGTTTTTGGTTTGAGGGGCCAGTCGCAGTTGTTTGTATAAGTGCGTAAACCTGATGCACAAAACACCGTTCATACGAGAGTTCAGACACGCAAGGTCGAGAATCACCTCCAATACAAGTGCAAGTAATCCCCAGTTTGCACTGGATCGGTTTCCCAAATCGTCAATAAGTAAGGGCAAGGTAAGAAGATTAAAAAGTCGAAACATACGCTGGTGGTATAGCATAGACCAAGATGGCTTGTAGGAGACAGGGGACAAAAGCCGGCGAGAAGTTTGATGATTTGAACGGGTAGAACAAGAAGGTTATAACAAAGAGGAGCTGGATACATAGAAACGTATACCATGCTCCAACTCGGTGGAGGTTCTTTGCCAATATGGCAGTTATGAGAACTGTGAGCACGAGGACGAATGCGAGGATGTTCAGCGAGTGGAACAAAACGACAGTGGAGCTAAGGGTTGGGTGCGCCGCATTGACTGTCGCTTCTTTGATGACTTGAGACATGGGTAGAAACGATGGGGTTGTGTTGGGAAAGCTAACGAGAACAAGAGGGCTGAGCCTTTATATGATTGTGGGGCTGGACTCACTGCAGGAATGCGCACATGGACCTGGGAGATACATCGACAGATTATGGTGGATACATCATGATGGCGAGCTGTGATAGACGGATTTCAGAGCAACCTAATAGCACGACTGCGGCTCAAAGCAAGAGCCATTAGGTAGAACTCGTGTACACGAGCCATTCGTCGATTGGCGCTACGACATCGGTGTTGTTATCGTCCGAGATGTGTATGCAACGAGTGAACCTGCCTGAGGTCAATGCAGCCAATGCGTGGCTCACCTTTAGATTCTCGCAAGATATATTACCCGTGATAAGACAAAAAATTGTAAAAGTGCACTCAAGAAGGGTGGCGAATCGCCGATCTGTAGCACAAGTTGTAGCGCTCGAGGAGCTTCGGTTGCAAACTATTTCTCACGCCATCAACCCCTTTTCTAGTTTCCCTTGATATGAGGGACTCTCCAGCGGGAACTTAGCAACGTTAAACTTCATGATCAGGACAAGCTAGGGTCTTAACATAAGTTTCGTCCTGAAAAAAATGAGAAAATGACGCAATGATCCCAAAAGACTGGGAAATATCTGGGATTTGGTAGGATTAGAGATGCGAAGTATACACTACAAGAATTCAAATGCCAAACTTTAAGAATGTGCAAGGAGCCAGAGATAGCTTATGGGAAGGAAATTACTTCGAGAATTGGGCTCTCATTCTTTGGTTCTAATCCGGTTTGCCGGGCAAGTCGCTCTTGGGAACCTCAGAACGAACGCCCCAGCGCAAGGTTCACATTCGTGATCGGCTCCAGGGAAACATAGCAGCAACCATATCCTAGACTCATGATGGATTGGGACATCAAGAGGTAGGAGTGAAACGCACCCTCTGGGTTCCAAACACAATGGCGGTTAAGATGGGCACTATGAATTGAAACGTTAGTGATAAGCACAGAACGTCTGATGTTAGTCAAATACTTAGGAACAAGAAGTGACCTGTTTGCTGGAGTTGAACATATGTTCTGGGAAGGAGACAACTAAAATCACAGCATTAGTTGGGACGACCGCAGATGGATCAGACGAAGGTACCTAAGTGCTGGAATTGGTCCCAACAGCAAGGCTGCGACTCGAATAACACTGGAAGGGGAGACACCAGAGAGAACGGACTGCCGTTCAATGTCCCTCGAATATCGATAAACGCTGAAACCGATCGTGACTGTAACGCAGCAGGTAAGAAGAATTAGTACACATTCATCATCTTGTTTGTTTCCCCAGGACTCACAGGAAAGGGTAAAGCAAATAACGGTTGGTAACAGGTAGATGATAGCGTCCATGACGGTGGTACTGTTGACATTCAAATATCAGTAAGGCCACGAAAACCCAGACCTAGCGGTGATACGCACTACGGCCCCGTGGATATAAGATGGCAATATAGTGATTCCGGTGTCATTCCAACAGAAGATGGATGTTTCAGCCCGTCCTGCGAAGCCATGAAGACTCGCCAGATCACGAAGAGGAAAACGCACGACGAGTACCGCGATTGCTACACCGGCGAAGATAAAGACGGGGGTACTGAAAATCTAGATAAGTTTGTTAATTCTGTGTTGAAACCAGGCATGTGGGTCCCAGACGCACAACGAGTTTGAATTTCCCTTGTGAGGTCCAGTTTGTTCGAATCAGGGTATAGACCTAGCATAAAAGGAGAGTTATGGTGATATCCAGAGCAAAAGGTGGTTCTATGTCACCTCAACTATCAGGGCAAGTAGCGCCCAATTTGCGCTAGATGCAACGTGTCAGTGAGGGTTATTCGATCACAACCAGAAACATACGCCAATGGTGCAGCATGGACCAACATTGCTTGGAGTAGACATAGGCCAAATTCCGGCTCGTAATCCAGTTTTTTGAAGGGGTGAAGTAAGAAGGATATAACATAGAAGAGCTGTACACATAGAAATGTATACCACATTTTGATTCGGCGCAGGTCCCTTGTCAATGCGGCCGTTGAAAGAATCACCAGAATCAGAATGAGTGCGAAGACATTCAGAGAATGAAAGATAATGACAGTGTAGCTGAGGGTTGCAGGCGCCGAGTTGTCCTCTGCTTCTGTTGTGGAGTGCACGCGCATAAGCAGCAGAGACGTGACTAGTTTCGACGCAAGGCAAGTGCCAAGAGAAAGGCCGAAGGCTTTTTATTCGCTGCCTAAACCAAATGGGCTTTGGACGGCATGGCGATAAAACGGAAGAGATGGGTCAATCTGGGCGACAAGGGGTACGATTCCGATCTTGCTGCATCTTGGTATCCTTGAAGTCGATGGCCGATGGCATATCGCTTCCGCGTTGAGCGGAATCTTGTGGCACGGAGCGCCTTGCACAGGCGCTCCGTGGATGTGGATAACAAATTCGCAACGTGCATCCTGACGAGACGGAAATGAAGGGGAAGCAGCGCTCGAAGACAAAAATACCAACTCCACGACTGCCATGGAGTTGGTCAACGTTGACTTCAGGTTTGGCATGTTGCGGTAGGTTCTGTCAGTGGATTCTTGAACGGAAAGGCGCCGAAACGAGTTTCATAGTTCTGCTGTCAGCATCCGTGACCCTCTCGACCATGGTGAAAATTGTCAAGAAGAATGAGACTTACAAACAGGTCCGTGCAGTATATGTTGGGCAGGTGGCGGAATGCATGCACATGACGCAGCCGCGGCATGGTTCATTTGATGACGTTCCCACAGTTCCATCTACTGGATGAGAAAGCCTATCTATGAACCTTCGTTACAATGGTAGACAGAGTAGACGTCTACGTGAGTGTGTATGCTCATCTGCGGTACCGTCATTATCGGATTACACCAACCCGACAGCCAGGACAGAACATTATCCAATGCCCTTATGCACCCCGGGCTAGACAATGCTTCTTCAGGATGATCCCCGGAACCTCATTGCAAGGACTATGTCCTGTAATCCCAGTCAATCAACCCAAGCTGAACCTGGAGCATGATTAGGGCGTACCTTCTGAGTACCGAATGCAATAGCCGTGAGGAGTGGAACTAAATTCAAGATGAAAAAGACATCAGCCATTGCCACGAGATAAGAAGTTGGATAGAACCTAAGGGTAGTAAACGATTCAATTTCCGGAGTGCATATACGGCGTCTGGGAAAGCAAAGCTAAGACTCATGAGTACATATGGGAGGCAAGCGAGTGGGTGAAGTCCTCGTACCCGAGCGCGGGCACTGGTGCTAGGAGCAGGATTCCGACTCGAAGAATACTCGAAACTGGAAGAGGTGATATCGTATTTTCGCGTCCAACCTGAAGCACCTGCGAATATCGATAAGCCTTGAGACCGATCAAGGCTGTATATAAGGCACAGGGAAGAAAGATTAATACCTGTCATTTGTTCAAAAAAAACTGCTTTCGGCACTCACAAAAGAGCATGATACATATGACCACTGGTAACAAGTAAAAAACGACGCTAACGATAGCACTACTGTTCTCGAGTGAGTAGATGTTGTTTAAAGTTAAAAGAAGGGAAGACGTACCGTGGGGCGATCGTGAGATGGCAGTACAGCGAATCTGATTGCATCCCAATAGATGATGGAGACCTGAGCCCCATCTGAGCAGATGTGATCATGAGGACGAGGTATAAGAGAGCTAAAAGACCCACAATAAGCACCACGGCGATTTCGCTGATGAAGACAGTCATCGGGACACAAAGTAGCTAATGAAGAGGCTTCATCAATTTTGGTGGAGACGAGGTATTGAGCTGAGAACATACAAAGAAATTGAGTTTCCATCGCGTGCAGCCGCTTGTTTGCATCATAACGTACACCTGCGTAGATAAACATTGTTAATTGCCAGAAAATGAGGGAGTCCGAGATCACCTCCACTACTAATGCAAGCAACGTCCAATTCGCGCTACAGGGACAGAAGCCTGGGCATCAGTACCACTAAAATTCATAAGATATGGTGATCACTTACGTTGACGGCGCGGCATATACGAACATGGCTTGTAGAAGACATGGAACAAACCTTGGCCGGAACTCCGCTGTTTTAAACGGATGCAGCACGAAGGATATTGAGAAGAAGACCTGTATGCATAGGAACATATACCATGTTCTGAAGCGACGTAATTGTCTCGCGGTTGCGGCAGCAGTAAGCACCAGCAAGACCAGGACTAGTGCGAGAATATTCAGCGAGTGGAAGATGATGACAGTGCGGCTGAGGGCGGGCCGCACCGAGAGGTCCTTTACTGATACTTCTTGGGGGAATGGGAGCATGATAAGAGGTGGGTTTAAACGTGGCTTGTATGGCGAGGTTCGTCTTGATTTGTTGAAAGAGTACTGTGCGTTACCCAGGGGCTTTTTAAGCTTCCGCACGCCGAAAAGCCCACTCGCAAACGAGCATTCTGCCGACCGGCGAGAAATTTCACTGGTGGCACTTACCAACCCGCATGAAAGCTAATGCGATGATTTCAGAGAAAGGTCATGAATTCGTCGGAAGTGATGAATGTCAGAAAATTGCGGCGGGATTGCTTGCGCTGTGGACGACCTGCAGGGCAAAAAAAAACAAGAGAGTTTCCACACGAACGGATCACAGTTCATTGACGTAAATCCAAGGACGTCAGAAAACTCTGGGTATGGGGTGTCGCCTCGTTCCCAGCAGTGTTTTGACCTAGGGAGTGGTCAGCAGACACATCTACAGTATTGTCGAATATGTCTTTACCATGCATGTGACGTCGATGGCCTTGCTGTCATTGTCATCTTCCAGTCAGCTTCTCGGGGCAAATCTCTCCAGCAGAATTGACGGTCCTTGGGATATCTTGGAGAACCCGGTGGAAGCACGTTGAAGGATCAGGAGCCGGGTTGGCCTCCTAGCCGAGCACGGGCCCACTGAAAGCATTATTGAGATGACCGAGACGGTCACCAGTCCGATGGTGGCCCTGTCGTGTGCCCTTATTTTCAATACGGAGTAGAAAAACCCTATGTAGGACAAAGTTTGGAAGAGTCGTGGCTGGTGGCTTCACCACGAGGCTTGGACTGCATGATGCTGACCAGGCGCGACGCAAAGGTAAGGGTTCACTCTGTGGCGGTTAGATGATATCAAGCCGTCAAAGTCGGAGCTAAGGAGGTGATTGAAATGGTAACCAGCCCAAGCACTCACCAGTACTGTATACCGTACAACCATGGCGTACATCCAGTTGGTCATGAAAAATGATGGACTAGATTATACTCGGAACGCACTCAGGATAGCTACTGCAATTAGGAAAGGTCTGACAATCCAGGGGCCTTGCGCCGCTTGATACAAAGAGTGGCGGATAACATATCCTGATACAGACGATCGGCTGTTGACTCAAAGTTGCCCAAGAAAGAAAACGAACCTTTTGGGTCCCAAAAACAAGAGCGGAGACGATCGGCACTATATGAAAATCCGTCAAGTAATCACTAAGTCCGAAAGGTAGTCACATACCAACAGGAAACACGCAATTCCAACCTGCATATGCCGTTTGAGGTATTGTACCCTGATGTACAACTGCTAGGCTAAGGGCAGCATGGGTTAATGTGCTTGAGAAGAGTTCCACCCGAAGGCTTACAAGAACCCCAGGATTGGGATAAATATCAGGACCCCAACGCGTATAGTCGTTGAAAGTGACACTTCGATGACCCGAGGGTTCAATCCGCTCCTTCCGGCGAGGTCTTTCCAATGTCGATACATCCGGAAAGCAAGCATAGCTAATTTAGGATAATCAATTGATGGTCTGAAAGGTAAGAAGTAATCACGCACAAAAGATAAAGAGATCGATGGTGACGCCAATCAAACAGGCAAAAGCACTGATCTGTGACCTGCAATAATCCACATAAGACCAGCAAAGGTATTCAGCGGCCACTTTCACTTACGGCGTATGGCTGTTTAATGTACAGTACATAGCTGCTGATCCCATCTTGACCAGAGACGGGTTTTTGAGGCCCATCTGTTTACGTGATATCAATCACGATGATGACAATTTTAGGGATCGACTGACAACAAGGATAACGGTAGAAATGCCTATCAAGACAAAGATTGGGACAGAGAACAACTACAGAACGTTAGCAAGATTCATTTCGTGAAAAAGCGGGAACGCACAAGAACGAATTGAGCCTTCCTCAGTGGTGTTCCAGAAGCTACGAGGTAGAGCTAGAGGACGTGGATTAGCATTCAGACCAAGCGCCCTTATGAAACGACCTCGTACCTCGACTACAAGGGAGAAGAATGCCCAGCTAGCTCTAAACGGGAGCCTGTCAAAAGCTGGACGATGAATTAAAGAACGGTGGCATACGTTGGCGGCGTTGAATAGAGGAGCATAGATTGAACCAAACATGGAACAAAGGTTGGCCGAAATTGCGAACTTTTGAAGGGGTGGAGGAGGAAGGCAATTGCAAAGAGGAGCTGAGAAAACATGTATAGGTACCATGTTTTGTTTCTGTGTATCCTCTTCGACGCGAGGGCAGTGACCAGCACCAAAGCCACCAGTACGAGGGCAAAAATATCGAGAGAACTAAAAACAAGTACGGCCAGCGAAGGTCCGGCACTGACAGCAAGTTGTTGCCTCTTCTGCGGAATAGCGAACGCCATTCCTGGGTCAATGATAAATGTACACAATCAATCTTGAGAAGTTGTGAATACGCACCTGGGTATTATCTTTCCAGAGGATGGTTTACTTCTTTTTTTATTTATTTCAGCACCCTTAATATACTATGGCGAGTTGTCTTCCGTAAACCGCGGCTCGACATGGGGGCGATCTGTCAACGCTAAAATCTTAACGCTAACCACAATGATGATGGCCGAGAGATACTCAACAGGAAGTTGGAACTATGACGATCCGAGAAGCGACTGTCGGCATATAGACGACCCCAGGGAAGTAGGGTGTGATTAAATAAGGATCATTCTGCGCGTTGCGGTCTATGATTGGGAATAATGACCTGAACTAAAACGGGTACTCACCGATCCCGAACGTAAGCCCACAGTGAAGTGAAGACTCGGGCATTGGATTGGAGACTATCTGGCCTGCGTAAGTGAATAAGTACGTTCGCCATGCGGCATTCTCACTGTTTTGGAGCCTGTCATCCGAACAGAGATGCGCAGCCCGAGAATGCTACGTTCGTTCCCTAGCCAATCCCTCGCACGCAGGGTTCAGATGGTGCTATCATATTTTCCATGGACTTAGTGAGCCACGTTCCCACATAAAACGTAGTCCAAGGCGGTGGTCGACGTTACCTACAGCGGATGGTTAAATCTTTCAGCGGTTCTGGAAATAAACTGAACATACAAGATATCACGTTGATCACGCCCAGCGAATCGTAGCAAGGCTGCTGGATGGAAACCGTAAAACCTTCTGCACGCGGTTGAACATTTCCTATCATCCTTGCACTAGGTTCAACGATTAGCCTTCAGGTTTTTTTAAAAGTAATCACCTTAAGTGTAATCTTTGTCCTTATCAGACCCACATCGCCTCCGGCACCACCAGACTGCACACCTGATCTGGTCTCCGGGGCTTCGTAGCCCTGTACCTGCTAATCAGCCTGGTTCCGAAGTTGATTGAAGTCGGTACAATGGCACTAACCCAAAGTTTGAAACAAGCGCCTCGATCCATCCTGTCCAATTTCTCAGGTTTCAGCTCGACGTCAGCCAACAATACGACACACGTGACGAGGTTAAGGGACAAAGTAATCCGCCCGCTCATCGCCGAGGACAGGCTCGATGGTAACAAGATCGAGCCAAGGTCGGGCACGTAAAGATCCTTTGTTGTTCAAGGCAGCAATTCCTCACGAACATGAAGAGTAGACCAAATGAAAAATGTACGTCCTCTAAAGCTGCCATATATTAGGCTCAGCTTCCAACCTGACCGCCAGTGACCGGTTTCTGGTAAAGTCCCGACGAGCACCTGGCGACGCCTCTGGGATCCTGGAGTTGCTCGAGTATCTCTATCTTTGACATTTATACCTTGATAGAGAGAGAAAATTGAAGCCAGGTGATTTCGGAACACAGGTCGTCTTGGTGGTAAGTTGAAAGAGAGGTCGCGATCGTGAGAACAAACTGAAACCAATGCTGTTTGCCGAACAGTGTCAGCAACAATAATGTTGATCGACACATCGCCATCTTGGCCAACATCGCTGGTGGTGGCAGTGCGCCCGACGTCCTCAAATCATGCTTCCAAGTTTTCCAGAGGATATTTACGAAGCAATCTTCAAAGATTTCAAGGGCGACAAGCAAAACTTACTCGCTATGACAGCAGTCTGCCGACTGTTTTGTATCTTGGGGCAAAGGTATCTGTTCTCGAATATAATTTTGCAAGCAGAAGGGGACATCGACACTGTCCCCTCTATCCCTCCATCTCGTTGTATCAAACTGGAATCTATCTTAAGAATCAACCCCGATATCGCCTTGAACGTTCGAAGCATCAAGCTACGCCAGAGTCTCGGAGCTTTCAACGAATCTGGGACCCGCTGTCGTCTTCGCTGCTACTCGCCCGGTACTGAACACCCATATCTTCCTTGGATAATCAAGAACGGGCCTTTTCTTGCCCATATACTTCGCCTTCTGTCCCGGGGACGTATTGCATCGTTATCCTTCGACTCCACGCCCCCGTGTTCCTGGGAAGACCTCGACCAGCAACTCCATCACGCCCTTCTCTGTATCTTCCGCTCGCCTCATTTTGAAGAGTTGACTATCACAGGCCTACACAACATCCCATTCACTCTACTTTATCAATGCCCAAATACACGTCGACTGGAACTTTCTGATTCGACTTTCAACTTTTCAGTCAACCCTCAAACACACACTCTTCGTATGAACTGCAACCCCCCTCGCCTTTCTCGCCTTTGTGTTAGCCTCCAGCAGAGCAACAAAACTCGTATTTTGGAACTGCTCGAAACCGGATTGGGATTGGACCTTTCAGAACTGGATTATATGCGCTTGAATTTTAGTAATTCGCTGGATCTTCAAAACACGAAACTATCACAGTTGAAGGAACTCCATATCCATTATGAAGGGATAGCGCCATCAATGAATGGTAAAGGTTCGTGTTTTTCTTTCGGCGTGCGCTAACCTTCCATCTAAATTGATAGCCGTGGGCCTCCCTCTCGATTTTTCCGCCCTCCGATCTTTGGTAACCTTAACGCTTTCTATCGATGGGTCTGCCCATATCAGGGACGCCTCCTTCAAGTGGCTCGTCTCCACGATCTCGTCTCTCTCATCTGGTTCTGCCATTGCGTGCGACTTTGATTCACGTCTCACTCGTCGGAACATCCAAATTGGTATTATAATCGACTCGGCTTGGTTTCCTTGCGAAGGGTTGGACCTTTTCAAGAGTCTCTCGATCCCTCTTTCAAATCTATTCAAACTACAAGATCCTCTCAACCTCGATAACTACAATCCTTCCAAGAAAAGCCGTCTTCGAAAGGTCTTAATCGTGGTATCGATTCTCCAAGTTCGAAAGTCAATAATACCCGATCTAGAGCTCATTCTCCTACCTTTTGTGTCCTGGAAGGGATGCACGAAGGAGATGTTGGAGGTCAGAATCACTGGCGATGTCTGGTTCAAGTGATTGCATCCGGAAGTTACGAGGATCCCATAATAGTTTATAATATAATCGCGATGATCTTGCAGAGAATTCTCCATGGTACAGTCAAACTTCGGGCGTAGTCTGAGGTCCACCGAACGCTTAAAGTTAACCAATGGAACTTAAACACGAAAACCATGACAGGGGATACACGAAGCGATAGTCACCTCGGCCTGTACCGGCCAACTTTTCCACCCAAGGCCAAAGTGGGAGGTTGATGGTGCGACAATAAACTATGTAAAAAAAAATAGAATGCCATTCGGATTGGGGAAGGGGTTGAGCGCCCACGAGGCAGACCATGATCAGCGCACGACGCGATGGGGAGATGAAGACAAAGGGAATGCATGCATGAAGTAAAGAGGTAGGACAGAATAGAATAATTAGAAACTGAAAAACAATCAATTTTTGTCGACAATCGGGGAAACTTTGCGCCGATACGTCTTCTCCCAAGTCGACTTTTCAACAGCGGAGGGCTTTCCCTCCATTGACCTGATAATCAAATGACGTCCTTGGTGTAGTGGTTGACCCCATCGCGCAGGTTCCCACTGGATATTGGCATCATCTACAGCCGTTGCCATCCAAACTTGGCATTGCCTAGTGTTTGCGATCCAATGGACAAAGAGATCGCCAGACTGGATTCCCGGAAAATGGTCACCCCTTGGTGGGGCAGAAAGGCGGCTGGGAGTTCTGCAATTATACCAGGGTACGATAACCTCCTCTTTTTGCACGCCCTCCTCCTGTCGCATGCGGAGCCGCTGACGAATCATAACCTGCACGACCTGCTTAGTAGTGGTTCTCCGATCCAACTCGAAGCTTACGGGAGGAGAGGCTGTCAAGATCACTTCTTTCCTACTTCAAAATTCCTGTCAGCTAGGCCGTGGCGATTCACGAAAGACGACATACGATCTGGTTGTTGAAATTGAAGTGGATTGTGTCGAGGTATTGGTCCTGCACAAAGTTTCAAGGGGGAACAAAGAAAGGAGAGTCGTACATACATATCATCATCGTCATTTCGAGAACTTCCACTCCCTCTCGATTCTTGAAAGCGGTCTGTCGGGACCGGGGCTGGGGCTGGAATGATGATAGGTGGCTAGGAAGTTTCGTCAAAGATAGTTTCATACCTGAAGGTGAACTCTGTGCTACCAAAAAAGTTTGAAAGCGAGTAATCGCTCCCCACTGCTCGCGAGGGCGTGCTGAAGGGGGAATGTGGCAGACAGTAGTGCCGCCAGAGACGATTGGAACGTGAGTTTGAAACCGGAATGGGAGGTCCATGTCGTGAAAATGAAAGTCGCGCAACTCGTGGCGATCCTGATATCCAAGCCTCGTGCCTCGTGTCAGAACTGGGCTTCAAATTCCTAGTTTGGAGTTCTTTCATCGAGTCGTTTGTTCAACTTTTCGTGAAAGAAAATTAAAGATCAGCATTCGACACGAGACTTGAAGTACGTTTACCTCGCGTATCAGAGAAACCATCCCAAGTCCAACTCACTCAGGGTGATTGTGTCCCTGCCTCCTATCATGCATCGCACGCAGCAGGGCAGTTGAGAGCTCTCATCCCGGCCCTTCCTCCACGGTTTCTCGACCAACCGAAAAGAGGCAACGCCACGCTGCAACTTCAAGCGCCAAGCTTCAGGCTTGTATCGCAAAAATGAAAGCTGGTGGCAGACTAACTCGTACACGGCATACCGGCGGTATGATATGGTAGTGGGTTCCAAAGTTGGTATTAATATTGCAGTGGTTTACACAAGTACATGGAACAGATAGCGAGGGATCTGTGTCGTCATTGGAAGTTTTCTGCTTGCTGACGTTCTTCGTCTATAAGACAGGTGATCACATGGTTGAGACTGAGCTCTGGGGTATTATCGAGATCACGAACAAGGGCATCGTAAGAGGGGGGAAGGCCCATGGTAACTGCAAGTATCTTCTCTTCGTCATCCACGTCCCGGCCAGCCAGCTTAAGCTGGAGAACCATGGACTGAGTCTGGTGCACAATCCAACGCCGCATCGACATCAAATCCGGCTTCCTCGACGAGAGAAATTGCCGGTGGAGAGCGATGCAAGTGGGACGGTGGATACGGCGTTCGGCCCCGGCGTTGTCATCGTCTTCCTCCTTGCTATCTTCTTCGGCAGCGGCTTGCCTTTCGGTTTCCCTTTTATTGTCGTCGCTGCTGCCATCCTGATCTTCCTCGGGTTCCACTGGAACACTTTGGTGTTCTGGGCAGGAGCCGTCCTCGTGATCATCTTGGTGCAGCTGTCTTCGTATCTCTTCTTCTTCGGATTGCTCATCCGATCGATTTTTCTTCCTCGAAGGTTGGCCGTTTTCGCCTGCATCACGGTCATCTTCTTGCAATCGGCTTCGTGTTCTCTTGGAGGTTGGTTGGTTCTTGAGTGGGGGCATTGTAAAATTACTCTGGATTGAGCTGCCACTGAGGGTAGCTGCTCGAATGGCCGCTACCGGAACACTAGCAGACCCGTTGTGGCTTGACGGGACTTGAAGGACGATACAGTGAGTCAGGATTTATCAGACGAGAATGATTTGCGAAGCAACCTACCTGGGGCAGGCGTCACGATTTCGGGGTTGTGGACGAAATAATCTTTCCATCGCGTAAGTCGAGGCAGTGAGGAAATCCGATGAGCCAGTTTGACGAGGCCATCGTCAACTGTCTCCTTTCCCCGGGCAACCGAAAACAGAGTCCCCCATATAAGGGACTCGATCTCGGTAATCTCGCCTGGTTTAAGGGCATCTGAACTTTTCCAGGACTGGAATACTTAGAGTAGTTCAGGAACATTAGGAAGAGTCTTACTTCAAACATCCGGCCTCGGTAGCCAAGGTTGTTGGCGAGGGCAAAAGGATACAATAGCAATAATGGGGTGAATAAGAGTGATACTGTTAAGGCATTTCGCCAAGCATTTGGATTCTGGAATCTTTGCTTGACGTGCTTAGCTTCATTGCTCTTTAAACTGACTAGATGAGAAAATATGATAACCAGGGGCCCGGGGGACAGACATACCTTTCTATCAGCCTTGATATCTCGTCGCTTTTCAGGTCCATATGGCCCTTCAAGATGAGGGGTATTAGTCAAACAATGTTCTCAAAAAGAATGGTCTAGTTTGACGCACAAGCAGTAAGTAGTGAAGATGGAAAGCCGCTGTTGCAAAATTTTCCCGAATGGCTACTGCTCTCCCATCGACAGCCTTGCCAGCGATGTAGCTTAATAGGCGAACTGGAATTGTCATTGTGGAATCTGAAGAGGCTTCCGCCTGTTCCTCAAAGTCCTTGCTTGTGATCGAGTCGCAGGCCAGATCGAGAAAATCGTCTAGGTCTGCAAACTCTCGCTCCCACTTCTATATAGAACGTTAGCTGGGAGATAGGTTCTATGAAGGGCATAGGGACGAACAGGGATGCCAGTCTGATAGGCACAAGTGGGATACGCTTCACGTGTCGGGCATGCATTTGGACTTTCGCGAAGTGTGATCACGTCCAACAGGCGGTATGCCGCCAGCCACGCGACGACGATACACCAGCTCAGCTTAGACTCCGCGGTACCGCCATTTGGCAGGCCGACGTGGTGTCGAAAAAGAGCACCGGACTGAAGCGTGATCCAAATTCCATCGCGTCCGTCAGGTGGCCTCTCAAATGAGTCGATCGCCTGAACAAATGGCTAATAGTTATGGATACGATGAGATCGCTCCTTTCAGCACAGACAACAATCACATCCGAGCCGACTTACGCCGTAATACGCTTCAGGTTTCGCTGGGAGCCAGTCGGAAAGATCGCGAACGGCCCAAGGAAACTTTTTGAATGTGGACGAGTCCCGAATGTTCCCCTCGGGTGGAGGAGAGGCGAACACTGGCATAGTAGACGCTATGTGGAGATGAAAGCAAGTTAGGGGAAGAGGTCAGAAAGTTGACTGGTAATAAAAGCGGGAAAGAGCCCATACGGTTGTGCGTGTCAGTGTTTTCATGGCGCTCCTTGCATCGCGGGCGATCCTCGCCCTCAATCGGACAGTCTTTCGTGACGACCACCTCCTGGGCCCTTAGAGAGCTCAAGAGTATGCCTAATCTGGGAACTGTCAAGGGTCGTCTCCAACAGCCCTTGTGAATCTGCTTGAGTCGTATGTAATCTGTCCCCCAAGTTCGTCAGGGCCTGCCTATCGTGGTGAATGCCAGCGCTGGGAGAATGTTGAATTCCGTAAGTTAGGCCGTCCGGTAGTCAATGAAAGCGCAAGTGTACACCTTCATATTTTGTATGATCTTGGTTGAGACAAGACAGGAAGGCTTATGGCTCGTGCGAGATATCGAAGTGATATGGAACCAGTACCTCCCGGATATCAGCGTTATGGAATATGACTCGGAGGTGATACGGCATTGAACGCCGCACGTGTCACATGAGGTGAAGGAAGAAAAACTTGAAGTAACCCGGAAGAATATGGTGGCGTATGGAAAGAGGGAAGGTAACTGAAATTGGCGACGGCGGGTAACCGGGGAAGGGTGGAAAGTCGAAGAACACAACTCTCGACCAGTGAGCTGGGCTTTCAAAGAAGGTTGACACGAAAACTTGGAGGAGACCGAAGGAAGTTTACAGACCAAATAGAGAGTCTATAATTAGAACACCCTGACCATGGCTTAACCCGAACACGAATATTGGGGGCTTGAGCCCACGTTCCTTGGTTTCCTCCTCTGAGGCGACCACTCGAACTTGAAGAGATGAGTGGAATCGAAAACCCAAGCGCAAATCGTTCAGCGGAGAAGCCTCCCACCCGATCGATACCCCCGCTCGACGCGGGTCTGTATGCCCTAAACGAAAACCAAACAGCCTTTTTCAAGGAGTTGACGGGGATTAAAGACGATGAGGAATTAAAGAACCATATCATTGGGATCCAACACAAGGCTTACGAGGTCTGTTATCCTTTTTCATGAGTCACAGGGGAGAATTCCTTACGAGCTTTTGTAGGTCTTTGCATATCCGTGCATTCGAAGATTTACTTTCACGACGTATGTGAACCGTGTCTAGATAAACCATGGATGAGAATCCTTCTTTGCTGACCGCTATCCATGGGTTTTTATCGTTCTCTCAGCCTCAAAATCGCCCGATCACCTGGATTTGCGGCAGCTCAGAAATTACGAGCTACGCGACCTGACGCGATTTTGCTCGACGTAGGATGCTGCTGTATGTCTCTCTGGCGTTCTTTCCACGAATTGTCCCCTGGATTAACCATTTTCTAGTCGGGAATGATCTTCGAAAAGCCGTTTTGGATGGATGGCCAGTCGAGAATGTCATAGGATCCGATCTGCGTCCAGGTATGTCTACATATTCTCTCCACTGTACCTACCCATCTGACCTACTTAGCACTCTGGAACTATGGACACGAATTGTTCAAATCAACCCCTGAGTCCTTCCCAGCTGCGTTCATCGCAGGGGACGTCTTCGATTCCAGCTTTCTCTATCCGAACCCCGTTTCCTACGAGAACCCTCGATCTCCTCGCCCCGATTTTCTCGAGGATATAACTTCATTGACAGAACTTCAAGGCCACTGCTCCGCAATATTCGCAGCGGCCTTCTTCCATCTGTTCGACGAGCCACAACAATTCCAACTGGCTCAGCGACTGGCTTCTCTCGTATCTCCACTTCCTGGCTCAATTATCTTTGGGTCTCATATCGCCAGACCTGATACAGGAGCCCGAGCTGAACTCTTGAAAAGTATAAGTTCAAGGTTGTTTTGTCATTCACCGAAGACTTGGGCAGAGATGTGGGACGGGGGAGTCTTTAAGAAAGGAACAGTTCGTGTGCAAGCTGGTTTGAAGGAGGTTGAAAGAAGGGATTCGAGCACCATGCCCGGAAAGAAGATACATATTATGTATTGGTCGGTGACTAGGGTGTAGGGTAAGCAGGAATAGAAACCGAGGCCTTATTGCACAGTCGGCATCGTGATTATGATGTTCAAGCTCGGGCCTGAGCACTGAGTACTGATGTAAGCCGAATGACACGAACCTCTCGCCCAGCTCAATGAATTGTGTCGTTCCGGATGCGTACTGCGACACTAGCTGCTCAACTCCTGCTCAGCAATTCACCGCCCAATCACATCCAGAGCTTTCAACGAGCTTTAGCCGCGACTTACAGTATCGGGAGTTGCTCCTCCCTACAGGCTCGATCTGGTCAATTTCTCCATTGGTTAGTGCTCTGACGACACCGACGAACGGATTAGTAGGATTAAACCAATCAGCGGAGCAGCAACTGACAGAAAGAAGCCAATGTTTCAATGTCGATCTGTCGGAGCGGTCCTTGGCAGCTTCTCTTCTCTTGGGCTTCGTGTCAGAGGTTATCACCGTGTCTGATCGTTAACATCCTGCGGCGGCCTGGCTGTCGACATGGTCGGTTCTTCGCGGCTTCAGAGTTTTAGCCTTAGTGTCTAATTGGGGTGAGGCGGGCCGCCTCCAGTGTGGAAGTGCAATTTTAGGCAACTTACCTGATGGCAGGAGTGCTCGTGAAGTTCTCCTCCCGGGTTTGTTCGGTTTCGAGTCGTGGGCAAGTTACGAGGGGAACCAAAACAGGTGCAAGAAGAACCGAGGGACCGCATAAATTCACTCACACTCCGGTGTAATCTATACCATGCTGAACATGTTCACTAGCATCAACTAGCTTAGAGTACCGGTGGTAAAGGAGCCTACCAATCTGTTGTTTCTATCGATGTCGGCACGCCGATGTAGCCTTAGACGATCAAACACAAGGTGAAATTTCCCTCGACCGTGTCTATATGCCAGTTAGGTGTCGGTATTGTTAGTTAGTAGCATCCAGGGGAACCCGAGGAAGAGGATGGCGAGCACGCTTCAGGACTTCGCCTCGAGATCTTGAGCACGAACTTACCGTATCTTCAATCCCCGGCAAAGTAACTGCACTCGTGCAAGAAGCGGTGTCCTTAAGGTGTTGAAGGTCTGAGCTCCATCCTCCCACTCGCCATTCCAAAATAGGAGTGAGAATTCGCATGGCGCTTCTTCGAGCTTCATGACTGTTCCAAAAATAGCGCTTGATTTTATTGGGTCGAACTTTTGCTCGACCCATTGGACGCAGCTTGGACGTGTGTAAAACCTGGAGAAAAGAACTGGAAGAACAAGATGTCAGAGTAGAGGGAAGATGGAAGAAGAAGAAGAGGACAACTACCAATCGGAAGAAAGACGCATCCCGGAGAAGGCAGGTTGAGATAGTGAGTGGATCTGAGAAAAGAAGATCGCTTGGACGGGCAACATACCGGGATGACGTGATGCCGGAATTGAGTGATAGGAAAATTGAAGCTTCAGATAGAAGAGAAGTCGGGTTCGGTTATGGGAGAGCTGAAAATGGGATCAGCGCTGGTATGGGGTGAGACCAAATGGGCGGGTGTCATGGGTTAACGAAATGCAACTTCGATATCGTGCGCGTATTTCTCGAGCACGAGCACCGTATCAAGGTTCTTTGTGAGCCGGGTCCCGAGGTACAACAGTCCTTAGCTCGGGATGACATCATGCGATCTTGGTAAGAGAGGCTTGAGCATGTCGCGTCGAAGTCTTTTGGAATGATAAGGTTTTCTGCTCGTGTCTGCAGTTGAGAACAATGACTGTGAGGGTCATAATCACCGCGCTACTTATGGGTTCAATTCCGTGCACATCGCCTCAGTATCCAACGCCAAGGTACCAAGCTACGACAGGTACTCACGAAGAGTTGCTCCATTTCTGAGCCTTTGTATAATTTTGAAAGTGGGGTACTGACTTAACTTACGAATAGTACGGGCCCGGGCCAAGCTTAGAGCTTAAGATTTTACCTAGAAATAATCTGGATCAGTTCTCGATCTCAAAGCCCAAGTTAACTTAGTCCAAACCCTTTCGTCGTTCGACACGTCAACGCGTCAATCTCTCGAAGGAGCCTTGGCATTGAGGAAAGAGACATTACCAAGAAACTTCTCTTCTCTGGGGTTCGAATGGAGGGTATCTTTAGCCTCCATTTAGCCTGAATAGTTTCAAACTGAAGGCCCAGGGCGTCGGTCTGTTCAAGTATTCTGTAGCTATATGCGCATTCGACCAACAAAGGGATCGAAAGTCGTACGATAATTTGCTCACCTATATAAAACATGTTCAAAATTTTCGCACCTCCTTTCGAGGACATACGCATATCGTGCAACCTGTGCATATCCATATCCATATGTACCTTGTGTCGCCTGCCACGGTATTCTCGTTCAATATATACTTACCGACATGTGAAAGACATCTAAGGATTACAGGCTAGAGACTGGACCCAAGCTGGGACCCAGAGTTACGGAAGGTCATCGAGGGGTTGAAACGTCGAAGAGGAGGGTGGGCTCTATTCAGGCTTAAATGGAAAGTCAAAAAGCGCGAGCTGAGCGTACGTGTGTAAAAGAAGTGTGGGGATATCCTATAAGGGTAGTAGCAAGTACAGGCGCGTCCAACCAGGCGCTTAGGTTGGACGGTATCCAAAAACTTGGGATATAAAAAGGACGAGTTTATTTGACTTGCGAAATGAATTCTTCTGATGCCGACTTGGAAACATCGAGGCAGTGTCGCCTTAAGGCTTTCATACCAACATGGATGGGCGCAGATAGAGGTCAGATGGTACAAGGAGGATGTCGAGGGTAAAATTACTTGCCCAGTCGTAACGGAGGGAATTGAGCCTGAAGAGTGCATTAGTGATCATGAATGGGAATAATGAGTATGAAATCTCTAAGCTTCTTCAATATTTAGAATAATAAGCCAGTTATGTATGACACAAGAGAGAGTACAGCGATGAAGTTCAAGATGGAAAGTAGGTAATATGTAGCTGGAAAGCGAAGAAGAAGAAGATAAAGTGTAGATAATACAACAAGCCATAAAACGCCAACCACCCAACGTTAGCTATGAACGTTTAACCCAGAAATTGAATTCCAATTTATAACAACCGTCTGATCAGCGATCTGGCTGATCCACCCAGCATAAAAAATCAACATCAAGATCATATCCAAATAATAACGTATGGGATGATAAGAGAAAAATGTCAAGAGTATAATTACGAGGTACTACCTTGTTCCCCACCTACATTATTATTGCTATTACCCCGTCGCAGATGTCGCATGAACGAGGGCCTTTGTGAATTCGTTGAAGCGGCTTGTGGGAGAGGAGCAGGCAGATCAGATGAGGCGGAGGATGTGGGGACTACAGCTGGTGCTGAGGATGACGAAGATCCTCTCCCTCGCACTCTAAATAGAGACGATATGGCCGGGGTTTTCTTAGTCTTGATAGGAGCAGGTGATCCACCAGCTTCAGACTGTGTCGACACCGCCGTAGTCCCAGTCCCAGTCGACGCGGATGTTGCACCCAAAGAAGGTACTGAAGCACCCACACTATTCGTCGTACGATTACCGGGTGCTGTTGAACCTGAAATACTCGATGAACTCCGAGTCGGATTTGACGAGGAGTTGTGAGATATTTGATCTACTTCGGGATTATCAGATACCGAGGAAGATGTTGGTGGTTGTGGGATTTGTGATTGGTTTATTAATGTCGATGGGAGTAAAGCATGAGGTGGGGATGAAGAGCGCGACGAAGGAGCAGTTGATGAAGGGCTTGAAGACTGACTTGCTGTCGTGCGGTGGGTGCTTCCATGTCCCGATGTTGAATGTGGAGGAGGAGGTAGCAGTGGCGGTTGGACTGAGGTATCTGCACTGAAATTGGGACTTGATGCCGATATTCGAAGACGTGGGGATGTCAAAGTCGGTGGTGGTAAGCCGCCCAAATTCAGGCCAATCGGCGCAGGAGTGGCTATCGCAACACCAAATGGAGGTGGCGGTGGTGGGAGGTCCATTCCAAGATCGTCCAATGGGACTTCAGGAAGAGGAGGAGTCGAAGAAGGTGGTATATCCGCATATGATCGATCTATCGGATGTGTGATTCGTCCTGCATAAGGTCCGCTTAACCCATCCTCATCTGTACTTTGGATACTTTGGGTACGGACGTGACGACCGTGACGAGGGTGAGAGAGGATATGATTTCGGGTGTGGGGTGGGGAAGTGAGAGAAGAGAGAGATGGTTCGTATGGAGGAGGGTCGGTAGGAATTCGTGTACCGGGGAAATATCTCGGGATGAAGGGAGCCGGACCCATCATGCGGGGTGTATCTTCGGAACCATTTGTGTGAAGAGAGTCACCATCTGTGAGACGGTCGCGTCGTGCTGATAGTCGTCGTCGTCGGATAATGTTAAGGGCCAGTCCTAGCGCGACAAGACTGAGGACACCGACACTGCCTCCAACGGCAGCAGCGAATGTTATAGTATTATGTTTTTGGTTGCTGCTGTGAAAGGCGAAGAAAAATATAAGTAAGCGAATGGACACGGTCCGCGATCACGGGCCAGACGCGATAGGCATAACAAAGACAGGTTCGTGTCGAAAGGGAATTCATTGGAGAATGATATGGTAGGAGAAGGGAGGATCTCGGGAGAATGAAACGGGAGAAACACTCACTTATTGACTGCAACTGCACTGGCCATTAGTGGAACATGGGTGCCTACTGGATTGGTTCCCGAAGCCGAGGAATTGAAGGTATAGATAAGGTAGTCAAATAGAAAGACGGAGTTCGCTCCGACAGTGACGAGGAAGCTGTGTGGGCCATCAGATAGATCTGTGTTTTGATAGACAAGTGTGTTGGGTTGGAAAGTGAGTGTTGTCTGGGTTGAAGAACTTGGGATGTTTTGACCAGCATTCTGACCATCAATCGTGAACGTAAGATTCGTGTTGGTCGTGGTATTGCTTGAAGGTGGGGGTCCACTGGGCTGAATACCAAAGAGATAAACCGCAGTTCCTAGAAGCGTCGTACGTGAATTCGGTGGAAGAAATTAGGTTCGGAGATGGGGAGGAACTGACCCGTAAAGTTGAACTGCATGGTTATGGGGACACTAACAAAGTTCGGATCATCAGGATCTGCCCCCCGCGAGACCATGGAGCGGCGATTAATTGATTGTATTCGACGTTTAGATGAAGCGTGATCATCACTACCATGCGAGTGGGCTTGACCTTGTAGAGCAACTACGCCCGTATCACCCGCAACCGCGGTGCTGGATGCAGTGGATGCAGCGGCTGGTGCAACAGCCACACTAGAACTTGGGACTGGACTCAGGTTCGAACTGGTGATCCCTACTGGCGCCACTGGAGTACCCGGCCCTACCGTAGAAGCTGGATTTTGAGGTGCAGATTGACTACTTGATTCCTCAGAATCAGACTCCTCCCCACTGGGCTCGTCAGGATTGACAGCCTGATTAAAGGATGCATTGGACGCGATAGCCGGGTTGACGCTCAAACACGAGGAGCACATATCTGAAGAGTTGTGCCATGCTGAAGGCGGGGAAAAAATGATGGACTGGTTAGAATCGTCGATCGTGACATTCTGTGGTGCTGCCAGGACCATGTGCCTTCCACCCCAAAACGAAATATAGAGGGCGACCATAAGCCCAAAGAGGGGGAGTCTTGTGGGGTTTGTCCTGCTAACAAGGACGATACATCGTTGAAGAAACGGAGGTTTGGATGAGAGCTACATACCTTGGCATGGCCAACGCTGCTCGAGGCGACAGAGAGAGTGAAGGTAGACGTACTAGAAGCAGGATGACAAGGGGGAAGCGTGAGATCTGAGGAGGGACATTTGAGGTGTTTGGCGGCCAAGATTAGGCTGTCCTCGATTGGACGGGATGGTGGTCCCATGCGCCAGATTTTCCGGTCGATACATCGCAGAAGTCTCGGCAACAGCTTTGGTCACTCAACCGGTCAACTCTGCTCAGCCCCGCGATTTGCCGAACCTGACTCTCGGGTTTGCTCTCTCATCACCAACGTCTTTTCTCAGCTTCTGCTGCCCACCACTGTCCCAAGCAACTCCCCCGCCAAGCCTTTATAGCTCACGTCTATCAGGGTGCACAAAAATTTTAGAAAAGAGGGAAAACAGCAGGCGCTTTTGACTCCTCTCAATTCTTTTATCTGCCAATTTTATCCAAAGTCCCTGCCCAGTCAATCACTTTCAGATATCGGGCTCTCACAAGTTGGCTCCCACCACCACTCGATCGAGGAATCGAGAGTAAATTTGCACCGAACTTTTGGTCTGACACGTCTGGATCTTACCCGCTAACTCACCCATGGCTCTCCGGCGGTCCACGCGTTCGGTCGACGGTTCAATTCCTGTGCCTGCCCTACTCTACAATGATGAAGAATTGCTTGCAAGTCAAGATGGCGTCGGTATCTATGACGGGTACGTGAACGTGCCTCCATCGGGGGTGTTCTTAGACCCCACTTAACGATCCAGTTCACAGAAATCAACTTATCATCAGAATGGCGGAATCCACGTAACCACACACCGCCTATTCTATATTGACGCGCAGAACGAACTGCGGTACTCATTCGCACTTGATCTATCATCGATCACACAGACCGATTATTATGCCGGTCTCTTCACATCTTCTTCCAAGGTCACACTCCACCTTTCAGCTTCCGAAAGCGATACAGCGAATGGCGACAACAATGGTAACAACGACGGTAGTTCGCTATCTCCTTTTGATACATGGGAATGTCAAGTATGCGCTTATCGTAACGCACCTGGTCTCAGTCCCGCCGCATCTCGTATATGCGGATTATGCGGCGTTCCTCGCGCCTCAATACCACAATCCTCGAATTCATCAAATGCCAGAGCTAGTGAGAGACCACCGCCATCAACCCATCATCTCTCGACTTCACTTCCTCCCACACCTCCACGTCCAAGATCCCCACCTTATGCATCTTCCCCACAATTTGGATCTCAGGGTGCTGCTTCTGACGATACCTCGAATTCCATCGCTTGTCCAGCCTGTACCTTCCTAAATCATCCTTCGTTACGCACCTGTGAGATATGTTCGACAGAACTGCCGAAGATCCGTCCAACTGCTCGGAGTCGTTTGGATATGAGATCGGCACCGACTTCTCGGCCAACTTCCCCTGTTGATGATGATGAATCGAATATCACGTCATGGTTTATAAAGATCAGCTTTCGAAAAGGTGGTGATAAAGCCTTCTATGCGGTTCTCAAACGTAGTTTGAAGGCTAAAGCTTGGGCGGTATGTACGTTCCCTTATTGTTTTCTCATTTCCCAAGCCAAGGTACATTGTGGACTCACGTTCGGCAACGTTGCTCTTTTGAATAGATCTCATCTGGAGGCGCCAAGCCTAACTCCATGACGGATTCTTCTGCCACAATGACACGCGAAAGTCTTGCAAGATCAGGAATCAGTAAGTGTTCATCCCACATCTGTCTATTTACCTATGATATACCCCTTCGTTTTCCGCTAACTGATGCTTATCTACCCTCTCTTCCGTTTTAGGTGGCATCATGCGCACAGTAGAAGACAATGCACAGCAACGACAGACAGGCATCTCCGACGCTTTACAAGATTTAGAAGCGTTAATGGTTAAAGCAAAGGATATGGTTCGACTTGCGGCGGAGTTGAATGAAAAATTGACGAACGCGTCGAAGCCGCGGCCAAGCGATGCTTTAAGTGTCATGTCTGGTTTTGATTCTGGCGCATCGAATGCATCTACGTATACACTAGTTGGCAGTACAACCACAGGGACGACGATAGCTATGGAACCAGAAGAAGCCACGTTCATACGATCGTCACTTTCACAACTGGGCTTGCAGATGGTCAATGTGCCGTTAACCCAGGATATGGTTCGGGATGAAAGGAAGTGGATTGAGGAGTTGGCTGTTGAATTGGCTAATGTCCTGCAGGGAACCACCTCTACGGTGGGTGGCTTGATGAAGGAGCGACCGGTTATTGCTTTGGATGAAGTTTGGGGTGGATGGAACCGAGCTAGAGGTGTAGGTAAGTCGCTCGCGTCCTGATTCCATTTAAAGATATAATCGTATGTTAACCCTCTCCTCTTTGCAGCCCTTATACCACCTTCTACATTCCTACAAGTCCTCCCTTACCTCCCCTCTCACACCGCACCTTCAATCAATACGCGGACGTTCCCTTCCGGGCTCACCGTTCTGCATACACCCGCATATAGAAGTCATGTTTTCTCAGAACGCGTATGCAGGAGTTTGCGAGAGTCAGGTGCGGGGAAGAGCACGATGGAAGTCGCTTTTGAAGAGGGAATGACAGTGGGTTTGATCGGTGAGATGTTGGGTGAGGTGGAACGGGAGGGTGGTATTGTGAGAGATGATGGGAATATGGCGATTGTTGGAGGTGGGAGTGGGGTTGGAACTGGGACAGCGCTAGTTAGCGAGGAGTTGAGGTGGTGGGTTAATGTTTTTGTTGAGTGTGTTTGGGATGGGTATGTACATCCGATGGACGAGGATATATAGGACCGCATATTGTCTGACTTATTCGTACTATTGGAATGGAGCGCTTCTCATATACCACACGTTTACTTATGGGGTGAGGAAATCCATGATATGTAGCCCCTCAGGTATTTTCCTGCAAGTTAGGGTGATAACAGCGTTTTGTGAGTGGAATGGTGGATGTCGGTTGTTCTACAGTATAAGTGTCTACGAGTAACGATAACTGGTGCATATAGTCGACCATAATTCGTCCCAGTCCGCCTGAAATCTATCGGGATTATGTGCGTAGAAATACACCACTATAAGTACCTAAGCCACTTGCGAAGAAGTCGTGGACTCTGTGTAGACAGGCTTTTGTGGGGGTAATTCAACGGGTAATTCGGCCTCTTTCCAGGCTCTGTAGCCGCCGATGATATCTGTTGCATTGAGCAAACCAAGTTCCTGTAACGAAAGCGCTGCGAGGCTGGAAAGGGCACTTCCCTCAGATCTGGATATCCACTGGACGAGGTAAAGACTCACCTAGATGCGTATCCCTCCTGACAAAACAAGATGATCCTCACATCATACCGATCCGCAATACCCAACCTAGCATCAGACCTAGGATCCAACCTCCACTCCAAAACATTCCTCTCCACAATCAAACTCCCATAAATCATACCTTCACTCTCCCTTTGAGCCGCGGGTCTGATGTCCACCAAGTAAGTCGGGGCACCGACTTGTGGTTCGACAAGCTCATTATATGCTTGTCTCGGTGAGATCCTCTGAAGCTTCGCCCGAGCGTCTTCAAGGATTTGAGCAATCCCACGAGAGGAGGGTGGGGGTATCAATGGATCCATGGGCTTTCGCACCGCTTTTTGAAGGATATCCCATAATGCGATTTCATCTGAATTGCTTTCGCCTAGGCCTTGGATTGTTGCTGTGAAGTAAAGAGATTCTTCGGATGTTGAATCTACGCGACCGATGAATTTCGAACCAATGAGGAGGATGGTAGGTTGGGCATAATCATCGGTGGAGGCGCATATAAGTAGGATGGGTGGTGTGAGGATTATGAATAAGTATTGGGCTACTCGAAAGCGGGTTTGGCGGATTATTTCCAGGGCTGTTCTGCGGTGGAAGTTGGGATCAGAAGAGGCGGAGGTTGTGGTGTATGGTGAGCATATATTGATTTTGGCGCCTGTGCTAGGGTATTAATCACGCATGAATGCATGATTTCGCGTGCATAAAGAGAGTAAAAGCTTACCATCGACCACTTTAGCATTCTTTATCATCATGACCACAAAGCCCTCTATAGCCTGTCTTCGAACATCTTCAAGTGTCATTGAAGGAGCAGGATTTTTTGCCGCTCGGAGGACGGAACGATTATCCAAGGTTGGCGTAGATTGGCCATGAGGCTGGGTGACGAGTGCTTGTGAACTCGTCGAAGTTAGATCAGACTCTGAATCGATTTCTCTGGACAAATGAGTGCTCGAGTGCTTTGATGGTGGTTGCTGTGAACGATGAGATGATCGAGACATTGGTGACGAAGTCAGTGACAGCGTCGGCGTTGAGGGTGGTGTTTACCGTTGTTGGACAAAGCGCCTTGAAGTTCGGTGAGGTCATTGATCGCAAACTTCGACCTCAACGTTGACTCGGACGTGTACCACGATGTTCAAGTCATTTATGCGCACGACGGCGAGTACTTCATATGTTTAATGGTCTATAAACTCATCTTTTCCACTCTCCTAGCCCGACATTGCCATCTTGTAAGTCATTCATAAATGAGACATGCCCTATGTTTCCGACGTTCATGGTAGTCACTACGCAAAATCCCAACCGTCTACCAAAGCCCTCGCCCTCCTACGCGCAGCCCTTTCGGGTCCTTATCCTTCTGACAAAACCACCAACCCACCACTCAACTTTAACCTCGAAGTGGTCGAGGCACCTCCGAATCCTGACCAGCTTCGTCTTATTCGGTCTTACCGTGATCCACGGTCTTCTGTCGCTGCTCCGACGACCATGACTTTCATTAGTGGACACCCCGCCTCAGCAGGTAAAACCGAGAATATCCGAAGCGAAGAGGACATCGTGGACCTTGGAAAGGACCATCCCAATGCTATCAAGTGGCCTATTGTGGTGGATTGGAACGGTGGATATGCGACAGTGGGCGACCTTAATGGTGTCCAGGCGTTGTTAGAGGTGTTGAGGCAGAAGAGAGACGGCGAAATCAAGGACGAAGTTGACCAACCCAAAGGATGGTTTTCGTAATTTCGTATCCATGTGATATTCCTCTAAATCCGGCTACAATCTAGCGTGTTTTCAAACTGAATCCGGGTCAAATTTGACTGTGCACCGCTTCTGGAGATATCAGATGGGACTTGGATGGCCCTCGGCTTTGAGTCGGAATTCTGTTCATGAATCGTATGCCGGGCATCTCGGGACCCTTATGCTGTAACGTGTCCCTTGATCGTCTTATCCTTTTTCATCCATTTGCGCTGCCTGAACCATGTGGACGAAGACCGAGTCCAAGACGATCGCGTTGGCTAACTCAACTTGGTTTTTATCCTCGAGGTCGTAGCTTCGAGTTCCTTATTTTGTCCTTGTCATCGCTGAATGGCACAAAACTTTCCTTCAGCTGCAGACATCGAGGCAAGGGTACGCTCGTCTCATTTCGATCCCAATTCGTCTTTAACGGACCCGCTCCTCCGCAATAGATCTTCATAAATACTCCACCGTCAGCGTTCCCTTCGCCTTCGACTTCCACGCCCCATCACCCTCATCGAAGTCGTACTGGTTCGTGGAGCAGTAACCCACCTACTCCTGTAATACCCCCTCGAGCATTCAATGACTCGACATCTCGTCTATCCAACTCATCCAATCCTTACCTCACATCCATAGCAACCTCCTACCCCTCCCACCCATACGCAAATGCTTACACACCTCCAAGTCCTGGGCACTACCCCTCAAATTCAGTCCCACAACTCCGCACTGAACCCTCCTTCTCAACGAGTGTCGCCAAGCGTTCAGTGTCCGGTTACTACGACCCTGAAAGAGCTAGCACTCCTCCCCCGAATCTAGCAGAGGAGAAAAGACCATTTTGGCGGTCGAGGAGAGGGATTATTGCGTTGACGGTATTGGTTTTGTTGGTTACGGTTGCAGCGGTGGCGGGTCCTGCTGTTGCGAGTGCATTTGTGAAGGTGCATGATGACTCGCAGCCTGCATCAGCATCAGGGTCTGGAGGTTCATCTGGGGGTTCGGGAGGAGGATCTTCGTTGAGCGGGTCTGCGCCAGCAACGCCGATAGAATCACCGTCTATATCGTCTGCGGCGGTATCTGCGGCTGCAACAACATCTGTTTAATTGTAGGATGGACTGTAAACGTGTTAAATGACCCTTCATGTTGCACCCGCTGGCTGGACCCAGTATTTTGGACTACCTATATACTTATTGTAAGAGATGCCTGCACTAGTAATTAGAATTGATCGGTCTTTTAATGGCCATTTTACAGTAACCTGATCCTGGATCTAGTCGATACTGATGATACTTGAAAAACTTATTATGTATTTGGGACAAAAGAGAGTATTATTTGGAGGAAAACAGTTTATTCGAATCATAAAGTGTTTTGACAGATGTCCATTGTTTGAACCATGAACAAAGTTGTGCACGCATGGTTGGTTTCCGTTTACCCACATGGACCATCCTCGATTGACCTCGAATTAGACCGCGACACGCTCTGGCATGTTATAAGGTGGTACTTGAAGCTTCAAACGCGTCTCGAATCCAACGGCTACGATAACTAATTGTCTTGCGACGACGGTTGTGGGTGGCGGACCTTCGATTAATGGACCCACTGTTTAGCGGCCTACGACACCCGCCATGCATCATGGAACTCCAAGACGCGGCAGACTCTAACATCAAAGAAACTGGATAACTGCGGGCTTGCCACTCATGAGAATCTCCCGGCGCTGGCCCGGGCTCGTTCGCTTCTTGGCAATCTTGCTACATATCGCTCAGGCTGCTCTTCAGCGTCGAATAGGCTGATAATATCGCTCGGTTGAGTATGGTCAAGGTCATCCGCCGGGTGTGGATACTCCATAGGTCAGCTTTATGTCGGTCGTCCAACGCTGGCCATCCACTCGCCTTGTCTGTCACCTACGATGTCGCAACTCAGCGCTTGGGGTTCCTTCTTTAAGGACGCATAGACTCTCCGAGAAAGAGATAGTTGGGTAACGGCGATATTTCTGCGTTTCTCCCCCCTTCAATGTCGAATTGTCAGGGAGGAAGTGGGTTCGGTTGGGGCTGTCATCCGTTTTGGTCACCCTCCAGGCATATGAGTATATGCGAGCCACATAATTTGGTGAGTGTCTACCATCCAGTGTTATCCACCACTGGAGGGTGTATATAAGGCGACTCGCTGGGCGATTGA
>ML208423.1:66589-80575 GCA_004369065.1 Pluteus cervinus
GCCTTTCTTCGTCGCAACTCCTTCTTCCTCCTCTCATCTTCTTGTCACTGACCACCTGTCCCAGGTTACTCTGTTCTCGACACCGCCCTTCCGTTCAAGCTCAATGGTACGCCCGCCTTTCCTCATTGTCATCCTCAGCTACTAACCCAATCCATCTAACCACCACCCCGCTCGCACCCATCGCACACCCGTCTTTCGCCCCAACGACACGCTGTCCGGACCTGACTTGCTGACGACGTTCTCCACATAGACCTCAAGACTCGACGATCCTCAAAAGCAAGAGTAAGCTCAAGACCATCAAGACTCGACGATCCTCAACACCAAGACCTAACCTTTTTCCCCCGCAGCGCGTGCCTCAAGGAAAGTATATTACTTGCTTTCATTATCCCCCGCGCTGACCTCGCCATTTATAGATCTAACCTTTCTTCCCCACAGCGCGTGCCTCAAGGTAAGCTTTCTATTCATCCGCTTTCTTGTCCCATCACTCAGTTCCCCTCTCAGAGTAAGCTCAAGACGATCAAGACTCGATTATCCTCAACACCAAGAGTAAGCTCAAGATCAAACTTCGACGATCCTCAACACCAAGAGTAAGCTCAAGACACTCAAGACTCGAAATCCTCAACACCAAGAGTAAGCTCAAGACGGTCAAGACTCGAAATCCTCAACACCAAGATCTAACCTTTTTCCCCCCACAGCGTGAGCCTCAAGGTAAGCTTGCAGTTCCCTTCACTTATTCCCCTTCCCCCATTTTCTAGGCGGGTGTGCGAGCGGTCCTGGGTGGTGAAGAAGGTAGGTCGCTTTCTTAACCTTCCTTCCCTTCTCTTGCACTTCTTTTCGTATTGCCTTCTTCATTGAGGTGGTAGTAATGGACTCGATCTAGAGACCATCACTACCGCCCTTTTTTTTCGTCACTCCGTTCTTTGGTGTCAGCCACCTGGAGGCGGACGTCGTTACATTTTCATCAACAGATCGGTCCTCTGTGTAAATTACCTACAGTATTTACACGCCTTTTGTACTTATATACGCGTTCAGCAATAAATTTCGTTCTACCCACCCACGTTCTTCGGTTTGGAGAGGGCCTGGGATTTCTTCCTAGATGATGAGAAAGTTGTGTGGAGGAAGGGGTTGTTGTTATTCGCTGTTTTACGTAAATTTACGCGCTCACCAAGTGCTCACACGGTCCATCATGCGGCAAAGGCAATCCAGCACACTTTCAATTCCGACCTCGATGAGCCGAACGACGGTTGCTGCAGGAGGCCTCTTGTTCCCGGTCATAAGACCAGTCCCCCGAGCCAGGTGCAACATTGTGCTTGTCTCCACGAGCGACCGCGATGAATAGCTTCACTCGGTTGGGGTCGATGTAACAATTGCAGCGGACATGCGACGTCCAGCACTCGTCCAGCGTGGGTCGACGAACGATGTGGGTTAACGTCGCTAATGTATGACCTCAGTGGTGTGTAAAAACCGGTACCAACTATCCTCTTTTGTTCGTCTAACACCTTATCTATCCCTTCAAGCGTTTTTCCGGGTCGTTCTGCACAAGAGCACGATGAAGAGAGCACGCGCCTTCCGTACCCGCTGAAGATTGGCGCCAAGTTGAAATTGTAGCCCATTCGAATATTCCGTCGAAAGGTCAGATTGCTGAGATAAATGTACGCCCTTACCTTCCTCTCGACTTCTGTTCAACAATCCAACGTCTGAACCACAGAATGTTCTAAACTCTCCAATTCCATTCCTACTTTCTATCCTCGGAGGCCCACTCGTACTTCTCCCTGGAGAACCACGTCCATCATACCCCACACTGTCTTCTAAACCAATCAACCATGCCCTCTTGCCATGATCACTTCGCTTCAAACTCTGAGCTTACGCGAGCACGCATTCCGGAGTCCAGAGAACCACTCCCTTTCAACAAGCCTCGACAAGTCTCGTCTACACGGGTTGTCTTCAAGCAACTCTCACCTCCAAACCCATCAGACCATAAGAGGCTCTCCGGTTGTCCAGGAAGACGTGCGCTTTGACTGGGTGACTTGACTGGTCATGAAGCGGCGGTAGCAAGGCAGCGTCTGGTTAAATACTGGTCCACCGTCAAGTACTAGGTGTGCCGAGTGAATCTTTACTTCTGTTCCCGGTGTTCCGTGCCCTGATTGTGAATTTGCGCTACATCAGCTGGCTGTTCGTTTTGCTGGGCGCCGAAGCTTCATTTTCCTTCACTTTCGCTCGGATTCTATCTCCCAAAGCACCTTTTCCCGTCAGGGTGCCGGGAGGAATCTGGTGCCCTGGATTCTGGGCATCCCTTTTCCAAGTCGAATGCCAAGAGTCCCCAAGACTTCATTCTCCCATCACCAACGGGGTGCACGATGCCTCTTCGTTCCTCAGTTTCACGATTGCCTCACCATAGCTGAATGTCGAACCTTCAAAATGTCCTTGACGCACGAACCAGCTTCAAATTCAAATTCACACTCGCAACCCACTGAACCAGATAAGGTGCGCTCCGTTCTCTCGACCCATTCTCTAGTGTCTATGTGACATTGACGGTTTCCACATCACAGACAAATTTTAACACCAGCCTCTTATTCGTCGACCGCAAACTACCTCTGCCACCGCTCCCTAAAGGTAGTTCAGACACCGAATCATTGGCACCCACCAGCGCCGGAAGGGGAAACCGGATTCTCGTTTTGATTGTCGCCCTCAGTATGTTGGTTATGGGTGCCATTGTGGGTGGTGTTGTGGGCGCTCGTTTGAAGGGAAACGGCGAAGTTAGTCTCGATGCGAAGAACGAGGGTGGACAGGGCTTGTCCAACTCGCCGCCGCTTGCAAGTCCCTCGAAGTAAGTTTTCGCGTTGGACCAGCATATTCGTTACTTACATCGAATCGTATTATCTAGCACCCCGTCGTCGTCATCGGCGTCAAGCTCAACCGCAATAACATCTGCTGTTTCGAGTCCGCCCATGACAACTACGAGCCAATTGATACCATCAACTACCGGAAATCAGGGCGATCCGCCACCTTTGTGGCCGATAATCGGTCCCATTGACTGCTCAAAACCTTGTTGAACAACTCACCAACGGGATGTACATTCCGATCGAGGTTGGTACTTCTGTGCACGCAAAACGTCCTGCTTATCCTCCCTATTCCTCAGGCCGGCGTTATTTTGCACGACGACGTCGACGACTCGTGGAAAGTTCACGAGATCTGCTTGCCAGCAGGACGTCTCGTCGAATAACACTAGTCACAGGAAGTCATGTTGATCGTGATGACTTCGTTGGGCGCTGTGCTAGGGATCTGGAGCTTCTGTATCACGGAACACACATCGCGAGTCCTGTAAACGAGACTAGGCCAACGATCATGAGAATCGACTATACCACGCTCACATCAATCGTCATCGAATGTTGGAAAATGGAAACCTGCAACAGCGCCTAAAGTTGTCTGGACCTGGTACCCTCACTTCATCCGGCGGGGGTCAATCAAGCGACCGAAGATGCCAAGATTGCTAGGGTCCTGAGATACATTCCTTGGAGCTCTTGTGACTTGTCGCGATGGACACCTGTCATGCGCCTGGATTCTGGAGCTTTCTGGAGACACGTACTAGTACCGATGGTCAGGAGCTCGAGGACGCAATCCGAATTTTCTGTTCATTCGACAGGGTCTTAAGCCAAACAGGGACTTTCTGCTTGATGCTTGATCATCGCATCCTGCTGTGCCTGAGCGCCGGAGTGCAACATAACGGCATGGATCCTGCACGGCCTGCCCTACACTGTTGGTTCAAGTTGGTTGCGCCAACCTATCATTCCATCTTTCTTCCTCCCGTCGACGTCTTTGTTGCAAAGAGGCGAGCCTCTTCCCCTCCCATCAGACCAATTTCGTCGTATTCCTCTTCCCATTGACGAGTTTTAACGACACCTGCTTGCACGAACTACAATGTCTGATTCACCCCCGTCATCCGGTCAGGTAAGCCTTTTTTTTTATCGTCCTCGAAATTGAATTGGCAAACTTATTCCCATCTCTTCCGTAGGTCGATTTCGATGAGACCCTCCTCAAGGTCGACAGAAATGTACCACTCCCCCCGGAGCCACCTGCCACACCATTCTGGCGAAGGCCGGTGGGAATAATCACCATTGCTGTTGTCGTCCTCGTCGTTATTGGTGCAGTTGTTGGTGGTGCAGTCGCCGCAACCTCTTCTAAATCCAAATCAAGTACACCTGCTGCGGGTGCAAACAGCGTCAACTCTTCCGTTTCTTCGACCTCGCTGTTGATTATTGGATCAAGTACTGCTTTCAATAATGGTACCTCCCCCACCAACGGACCAGCTCCAGGCACGCAGGCTTCATCTCCTTCAACTTCGTCCTCCCCACCACAATTTACATTGGGAGGCGGAGCAAATGCCACAGTTATCGGAACCGGAGCAAACAGCACAGTTATCGGTGACGACACTGGACAGGTGATTCAACAAGGAGGAGGAGTTGCAGTTCCGAATGCTTCTGGGTGAGGTGATTTTGGAGGATTTTGGTATTTTGGCTTTTGGGTCGGGTCAGGGGGTTGGAGGAGTGTGCAGTATATCCGTGCTATGGAGATGTGCACCGTGGTTGTGACTAAACTATGCATGTTACCAAATGTTATGATCTTTTCGTTCTCAAACATGTTGATCATTCCAACTAAAAACCTCGTCGCGAAACCAAAGAGTGAAACCGAAAACCGATTGCAAGTTCGAGAGCAAAGACATACATCTACAAGCAGCCACTGTATATAATGTACATAATTCATGTCGTGTAGGGCAAGCAAGGAAATCGATGAGGAAACTGTAAACATGTCCGAGTCTGTCTATCTTAACCGGGAACTTGACTTGGACTGCTAGCACCCCCTACAGAATCCGCTGTGGGCAGCTCCAACGTCGACGTAGCCGCCGCTATAGGTGGGGGCTGCAGAGCAGGAAGAATCGACGCGGGTATAGGTGTGGTAGGATTAGACGGTACCACCACGACCGAACCATCGACACTCGGGTCTGGCGACTCAGGAACATCCAACGATATATCCACGGCTGGCGACGAAGAAGCGGAAGCTTCAAGCGACTTGTCGTTCGATATGGGCACACCTAACCCAACCCCTGCTGTAGCTGTAACTGCAGTCGCCGCTGTTCCCGTTCCCGTTCCGGATCCAAGCCCAGGTGGTAATGGAATCTGCAACTGCCCAGAACTATCTGCTGTCGGCAACGGTGTCGTGCCCTCCGTAATCGGGGTTCTTAAACCTCCTCCATACGGTGCGGCACCCATAGGTCCAGGATAATACCCATATCTCATCGCGTCCCCCTTCCTCTTCGCTTCTTCATACTTCAACTTTCTCTTCTTCTCCCTCTCGGCCCTTGCTTTTCTCTCATCTCGCTGTTTCTGTACCCACTCCTCCACACCCGATGCGGCTTCCTCTGGTTTTCGTTTACATAGGAGGAGGTAGCCTTGGAGGTCTGCAGTGGAGAATTCCTCGGCAGGTATGCCTTCGGAGAATTTTTCTGCAAGTTGTTCTATGTGTTTGTGGTGCTCTGGGTTCTTCTCAGTATCTTCGCCATGGGCTTCTGCGAAGAAACGCATGAAGAGGGCATGGGCTTGGTATCTTGTAGCGAGGTGGTATTCAACCTTTTGGTCGATACGACCTGGGCGGATGAGTGCTGCGTCTAAACGATCAACGTAGTTGGTCTGCAAACCGAGTGGTGAGTAGTGACAAAAAGTGCACAGATATAGCGCTTACAGTTGCGAAAAATATCTTCCCCTCTTCACTATCAACGCCATCGAGAACATTCAAGAGTCCAGAAAGGGTAACGGCGGAGCGACGAGGAGGAACTGGTGGTGGTGGGTATCCAGGTCCTAAAAATTCATCATCTGATTCTTCCTCTCGCGAAGGGAAAGCACAATCTATATCCTCAATCAAGAAGATCGAATGTTTAGGTATAGATGATGCGGCACGCTGAAGAGAATAATCATCGATGCTAAATGAAGACCAAAATTAGGAAAAGGTTCAATAACGTCAACAGTCCAGATAAAAAGACTGACAAGCCCGAGGAAAGGGATAGGGAATAGATCTCGAAACCAAGTTCTCCTGCCTACATAGATGAATGCGTTAGTTTCTGCTGGCCGCGTCATTGTTCAAGGCAATTACCAGAGCATATATTGTCGAACCTTGGGCTGCGGTTAGTATCGATGCTCCTGAAAGACAGAGGAAGGCGACTCACTTTTCCCAGTTCCCGGAGGCCCATAAAGCAGATAACCTCGTCGATGAGGTATACCAGCCTCAATGTACCAATCCTCCGTATCAATGAAATCACGAGCATCCTGCAGTATGGACTCGATAACCCCCTCCTCCAATACGATAGAGCTGAGAGGCCTCCTGGGTTTCCTCTTCACACTAGTCCATGTCATCCCAGGACTGAAACCGGGCTGATGCGATAGAACATTAAATACGAATAAGAAAAGCGCGGATAGCATACGTACCATCTCCAAAGTATGAATGTTCACGTGCGGACGAGAAGTGTCGATGTACCGGCGACGTGCTTCTGCCAACAAAAGGGAAAAGGCCTTCATATTCCATGTATAGATGCTGAAACAGCGGGTTCAGTACGCGTCAATGTCAAAAGCACCGAGGACTCACGTCATATAAATGGATGCTGAAGGCCCTGAACTCATTGCAGGACCTGCATAGGATCCTTTGCTTCTCTTGATTTCAATCCAATATCCACCCCATGAAAACAGTTGCGGAAGTTCATATGTAGGGACATAATCCGCATTCTCGTCGAACTCTTCCTCTCCGGTCTTGATGCCCCATTTTCGCTTTGAGCTCTTCGCAGTAACAGTAAAGTCCCGGGAGCGGCGCCAAACTTTCTCTTGAGTCTACAAGCAGATGATGGGATCATGAGAAGACGCTCTAATGACGCAAAACGGGTGGCTTACCAAAAACAGGACGATCCAATCATAAGCAGGGTCTCCTTCACTAAACTGAGCAGTGATTGAATACTCTGCAGGATAAAGCAAAGAAAAAACATCAGTATGCCACAAGGAAAGGAAGGAGTGGCCACAAACGAAACCTCATCCGCTCCATCAACCATTGAAAAAGCCGTCTTCCCGCTTCGACGAGAGATCCCAAGAGAAGCAGCCTCATGCTATCGACGATATATCCCTGCTGGGAGAACATGGTCGCCAAAAAAGACATCCCCATGAGACGAGAGATGGAATGCCACCACCCAGTCAGGCCAGTGTCATTTCCCAGTCCGTTTGTATTTAGTCCTGCCCACGGTGGTTGAATGCCAGTGTCGTAAAAAGACATTCACTACCGCGATGATGTAGTCGTCGAGGTCGTTGTTGGAAGTTGTAGAATGGAAGGGTGGCGAGCTTACTCAAAAGCAGAACCTGTGGACCCTGGGTCGAGGAAGGCGGGCAAAAAGTGTGACAGTGGCAAAGGCTAAATAACGTGCATTGAATCACAGCCTTGCTGCGTCGAATCATCGATTTTGACCACGTTGAGCTTCAGGACGCTGTCGTTATCGAGTCAAGCTCAGTAGCTTCCATCACGGCACTTCGACTCGATGATGGTATAGATTTGGCGCGAGGCGGTGCCAAAAATACGAACTGCAACCCCATTTGTGGCATCCTTTCTTCTCATGCACTTGGCTGGACCTGATTTGGGCGACGTCGGCATCGCAATGGTACGGCAATAGTTCTGCTTGGACACCGAGAATACCGCGGTTGACTCTGCTGCGTCTACTCTGGATCACACGCCAGTGAGAGGGTGTACGCTTACTGTACAGTCAAACCACCCCCATTTCCTCGGCTACAAACTGGGCGGCGACCATATGCATTCGACAAGCGGATCACCTGGAATGACATCACAAGAGGCAAAAAATCAGAATCAATCTGCTTTCATATAGGGCAGAGGAAAGAAAGTGGGATTGCGCTACAGTAAACCAGATATGAAACCCCCAAAAAAACATATAATACAGATGTATCGTCGACCAGAAGGACTGGGCGAGGTCGTCAAGTTATACAAGAACATATCGTGAATACTAGTCGAATGCAGAAAAGTGAAGAGACTCAACCAACCATTCCCCGAGAATTCCAGGCATCCAACTAAAGTCCCAATCGCCTGTCTACATTTAAGTATGGATTTTTCGAGTTTTTGGAACCGTGACTTGGTGTCATATCGTCGTCCAACAGTCCCCGAGGCCTCGCCGACATCCGCCATCCATATGTCCACACAAAAACCAAGAGTAACGCGTTCGATCCAAACTGGGAAGAGGGAGGGAGGGATGGTTCGCTCGGAGTGCTCTTCGACGCTCTTCTCTTCGACCTCGAATACGGCACTACGAGACCAGCTCCACCAAGCAGCTTACGGGTATTCTCCAGCCGCCCATGGTGAATTCCATGGTGGGTCCCAAGCTGATGTCGACCTCAGTTCGGTTTCAACCGGACTGTCGACCTCCGTTAACGTGACAGCCGTATCGTCGGTGCAGCTAGTAGACCCTTCGTTAGGTGGAAGTGCTTTGGCGCGTAGTTGGAGTATCCTGTAAACGAAGATAGTTAAGTATCTAGATACGCCCCATTAAAGACGGGCTCACACTCGACACGCCTAGAGTATCATTAAAGGAGGGGAACTATTAGCAACAGGACCAATCTCGACAAGGGAAGTGGCGACCTACGATGACGTTGCAGACCAGAGAAACAAAGGGGAGCCAAAGCCTGTTAAACGCCCAGTGGGGTCTGGCAAAGCGTGGTCAGCAAGGCTCCGAGAAAAGTCGATAGGTGCTTACACGAAGAAGAAAATCAGAGCCATGACGTTAGTCACCAACACAGCTGCGAACGCCCATAGACCTGACGATAACAGTGTCAATATTCACTCGGGGATGTATGCCGGGAACAAACACGTACCTTGGCCCAGGAAAAACCGCGCAAGAGCCGAACTATTTATAAGCTCTCGACGACAGTGCTATACCACCAGAACAAAAGCGCGTCAGAGTTCAGCTCGCCATGCCGGAGGACCAGGACGAGTTGATCACCAAGATAACCACCATTAACGAGACAAAGTCCATCAAAATCGCTGAAACCTACATGCCGCTTTAGTCAAACCCAACGCCTCGACGCAGTGGCTACAACTTACTTCAAGCACCTGTCAACATAAATGGTGAGTCAACAACCCAGATCCCGAAAGGAAACCCGATGCGCGAACACGGGGTACAATGAGGGTAGAAAATACTCACAAGAACCCGTACCCCCATGACGTTACTCCCATAATCAGGAAAACAACCAGAAACTCCAGATAACTCGTAAAACGACAGCGGCAGGACAGGTGGATCGGTTAGGAAGACCCAAATGCTCGCTCCGACAACACCAACAAAGCAGGAAGCTAGGAGGGCGAGGACGCTGCGTTTCCTACCAGCGAAGGCGTATGCACGGATAATCATTACGCCTAGTACGGGGGGTCAGGGCGTCGACACAAATAGGGGGATGATGTTTACCTTGAGGAAATATCAACTATTACACGGCGAAGAAGTTGATAAGTGAAGCAGGATCGAGCCGAGGAGAAAAGACGAGGACTCACGTAAGGAGCGAATAAACCGTTAATCGGGTATACTATTGGTACACAGAAACTTGCTGGATGACTTTCAATATACGCCCACATGACGAACGGGAAACTGATCAAGGGATAGTATCGACAGAGGAGGAAGGCGATCTTGAGTGAACACCATCGCATATTATGAATCTGTGGCACGTTAGCGCCCTCGTCTGAAGGGTCGCGAGTAAGGGCGCTTACATGCTCTACTTCCTCTGAAAATCTTCAGGAGCAAGTTAGCGTCGGCCCACCTACAAAAAATAGAGAATACTCACGTTAAAAGCCATTCATAAACCGTCAGTGTATACGAAGAAGCCAATGCATATCTCGTGTTCGTGATAGTGAAATAGAGCAGAGTGAACTGATCCAACGGAAGCCCAGTTGACATCCTGTCGATACTCCGTGGGGCAGGCTATGCCGTCGGTGCGCAGTGAGTCGTTTCGACAAGAAAGTGGAAGAGGGAATTGATGAGATTTCCGCTGGAGGTAAGCCGAATAATTCAAGTGAAGGGTCACCAAGTTATATCAGGTCGGTGTTCGGTCCGTCAGCAAGACGAGTTGGGGAAGGAAACGAAGAGGAGGAAGTCGAGGAAGTTGGAGAGAATTTGAGGACTTGGGAGAGAGGAGAATGTGCTAAAAGAAACTTCGTCGAACTCCTGAAATCCTTGTCAAATACGAATTCCAGACACTCAAATTAGAAACGGGAATCGGGACACCAATGGTCAATTATTGGGGGGGCGTGGAATGCGTTGAGGGGGTGGTGACGGCGTTGTTCAGAACGGATCGAGCACGGCGATATGCGGTAAGCGATCCCGAAACTTGCACGGAGGAAGAAGCCAAACATATCCAGTTAGTTTTGAATTTCGTCATCAAATTGAGGAGGTCTTACCAGTTTCAGTTAACAGAGGCCCATTCTTGGTCTTGAGAACCAATTGCCATGCAACTAGAAGTGGCTTTTACCACGTTGGACAACATCCACAAGCCCGATGTTCCGCGCACTGGAGTCTAAAGTCCTCGACAAAGAGTAACATTGAGCAGCATGGCAATGCGAACAAACCTGGCAGTGATGCTGCAACGAACCTGCGGATCTTGCGAAATTTCAATACAGCGTCGGAACAGAACTTCCCATCGAATCCTGCGGCACAAATATGGGAATGCGAGGAACGTATGGATAATCACAGATGTAGAATCGCGGCGGTTTTAGTGGATGATCAATGAACAATAGTTATTTCCTGTCTTTCGCAGTACAAAGGGGGTCGGGGGCGATCAACGTTTCTCAACGCTGCCTTAATCATCAATGAGCCATGGGTCGTTCTCCATAAGGCCCGGTGAACTTGATACAGTGAAAGAATACACTTTGGAGGTCTCATCTTCTGGCTCCTCATCCGTCTCTTCTGCCTTTTCGCGGAGTTGAAGAGTCCTGACGTACGCTCAGATCAGATACGTGCGGAACGAGACATTGGAATAACGGAGGCAAACTTACACTCGACAAGCCTAGAAAGTTTGCAAATCAGTACATTCAAATTCGGCGATAAGGCTTCAGACATACAATCACGTTGCAAATTGTGAAAGCGAAAGGCAGACCAGATCGACTAAACGAGGAACCGGATCTGGTGCGGAATTCAGAAAACTATTCCCGCAGGGGGGGATCTGAACTGACTCGAAATACAGAATGGCCGCAACACCGTTCGCCATGGAGATAAGCGCAAACGAGGCCAGCCCTAGGGAATCGTTAAGTTGCGTCCAAGCATAGGGCTGCTGCTACGAACCTTGCCTGATGAAATACGTTGCGAGTTCCCAACCACTGGACAATGCCTTCCGGCAGTGCTATCCCAGCCATTAGACGCAATTCAGCTGTATATAGAGAACAACCCCGTACCCATATGACGATAATTAGTGAAACTAAGTCCATCAAAGTAGCCGTCAGCTATCGACGAAGTCAGCACGGAGTTCGGTCTACATTGTGAGCCTTGTTACCAGGACTATCTAGATGCGAACAAAAGTCAGATGTATGCGCAGATCGATCGGAAGGAACACGCACACCGAGTCTTAAACCCATGACGTCCCCTGCATAATTGCTAAAACAACCCGTATTTCTGAGAGTCTGATACATCTCAGAAGGCAATGCTGATGCCCCCGAGCAGAACACCCAGACAGATATAGCAACTACTGCACCGAAGCAGGCTGCAAGTGCTGCCAGTATCGAACATCTTCTACCTGCGAACGCATAAGCTCGTAGTACCATTACAGCTACGGGTGATGAGTGCCTTCACTAATCTGCGATCAAGTCAGAAGAGCTACCTTGAGGAAAAACTTGCTAGAAGTTCGTCGAATGGCTACTCAGTATGGTGTCCCTCGAAGTTAAGATCGAGCTTACGAATGGTGCGAAGAGAGCCCCAACGGGCTGGATGACCGGGGCACAAAATTCCCGGCTGTAATTGCCCAGATACGCCCACATCAGGACAGGAAAAGAAAGAAGGGGGTAATAGCGGCAAAGGAGGTATGCCACCTTGACTGAACACCATCGTGTGCGGTGTATCTTCATCATGCACTACCATCAATGTCTCGACCAACGTATGATTAACGGGAGCACGTACAAGTTTGACTTCATCTGGGAATCTGCGAGACCGTCAGCATCCATTTTATTCGTTATAAGACCACCACGCACGCCGCGATCCATTCGAAAACTTGAACAGTATATGCGGCCGCGATCGCATACCGCAGATTCTGAACCATGTAGAACTCAGGGGAAGGATGAGCCGATGACATGTCGTCCGCCAGGGAAACGTGAGCACCGTAATGCTCAAGCGGGGTTCAGTTTCGAGTGACGAGGCCAGAGGTCGTTATTTTAGCTACGGGGCAAGAAAATGAACAAGGAGACGGGGGTCAACGTTTAACACCAGAGTTCGCTTGAACAACGATGCACGAACTGAAGGACTCACCAATACAGTTTTTAACAAAAGAAAATCGCCCACAACCTGATTCCCAGCAGCCTCCCGCTCTTGGGTTCGTGAAAATTGATTAGGAATGAGAGAACGAGAACAAGGCCGAAAACTTGGATGATTTGCCATGACGGTCGACCATCATAAATCGCCACTGGTGACCCGGAGTGTGTTGATCAAGGCCGCATGGACTCGGCCAGTGAAGCCCCCTGGGATTTACTCGTTCCATGTGTCGTTTCACGTTCATAGATCAAAGACCCGGGAAGCTCTTGAGATTTCTTCTCCCAGTCTTCTCCCCTCGCCCAATTTGCGGATTTGAGAGCAAAAAGGCATTTTTGCGGAGAAGAAATAAGCTTCCGAGTTCCTCGAGATCACCCCTCCCACGCCTACAAGATGGGGTAAACCGGCCCGGGCCCATCTCCCTTGGAATTGTGCTCCAAGCTTGCGATCTCTCAACCATGAACCAGCAACAGTATTTTTTTTTTGCGAGGATCATCACCAACAAGGCCGCTTCTATCGTTTTTGACATGCACACTGTATGGCCGGAATACTGGATACGTGGTTCACATCTCGATTTCCAAGGCGTGGCCGGCTCGAGCTAATTGGCCAAATTCTGTTCGCAACTTGTAACGTAGGTACTACTGTAGGAACCCAGGCGGTTCGATTGCGCAATTGCCTGGATAACGTGCTTCGCGGAATGCACCGACATGTTACCCGAATCCTTGTGTGTTGATCTCGCCTAGCCCAACGTCTCAACGCTTTCCCGCTGCCAATTCAGCCTCGTGATCTCCATCATATCGGATTGGTTATTGACGGTGTTATTTCGCAATTCCTTCCTCGTGAACAAGTGCCCGCTGATCCTCGATCGTGCATAATAACAATGTGATTGGAATATTAATTGTGGACCTTGGCAAGATTAACATGAGTACGATCTCCTGAGATCTGTCCGAGTCGACGAATTTAGACGTCAGTGGCTCATGATATTCATACTGGATTCCTCGACACATGCTCACTGTATATGTATCTCAACCAATATATCTTCGATCCATTACACCCTTCGCATCTGGAGCTCACCTTCGGGGTTACTCTCCGACGCCGCAATCACTCGTTAATGAATGAACCAGGTCGAATTGAATATTAATGATTTAACCTTCGCAGAACGGGGTGGCGAACCCGAGAACACTGAAGTTCTATGCCTTTCTCGTCCTCGAAATCGAGCGTCCTACGTACGTACATACCTACAGTACAAGAAATAGACTGTTTCATAGGGGCTTCACTTGTAATTAGCTCGGGGGTCGTGTGATAAGTGTCAGAAATCGAGGAATTTAGTTAGAATTACTGTACTAGCAACCATCGGGAACGACGCATCAGCAAACGCTCTGGGTGCTAGGGAGGTGTAAATAGCACTACCTAGCTTCGTAGCTCATATTGAATGGTCCCGTTATATAGCTAACATGATT
>ML208424.1:0-30778 GCA_004369065.1 Pluteus cervinus
GCTGGGCTTGTTGCGTAGCTGAAAGCCTTGTCCTTTCCCTTGCCGTTAGCACTACCACTTCCAGCGCTGGCACCCGCTTGGGCTAGCAATAAAGATAAGGAAGAATAATCACCACACAAACTGACGACTTACATGAAGAAACGGGAAGGACAGATCTGCCCAAATAAGCCAAGTCGGTAAGCTCCATTTCAAAACGGATGACCTTCTTCTCGTCGTTGCGAACTACGGCCTCGAAGATGCCACTTGCCATGATATATTGACCCCCCATCGGTCTCGGCTTTCGGCTACCACTGCCCCAGCGCTTGGAATCTTTGATGAAGCAACGGACTGGAAAAGTGGGACGACGGGGGCAATCTCTCAATGCCGAGACATATTGCTCGGGTGCGAGGTCGAAATAGTCAATTTCCGATGCCACAACAGCACCAGACACTGTAAGGAGGGGTGCTTGGGCAGGGTCAACGCTGTCAGGTCCTCCGGCAGGGATGATCTATGATTGGTGCTAGAGTGAGTGGAAATGTTGCTAAACAGGAAACGACGTAGACATACTGAACGGATGTCACCAACGGCGGCATAATCGACATCCTCTAAACCGGCAGTTTTGTTCGAGAGGGCAGCGCCAACGCCGGCAAGCTGAGAAATAGGTTAATGCGACAAAGGAGGACAGATCAGATCATAGTACGCACTGTGGCCGTGATAAAATAGGTACCCATTTCATTGAAAACCAAGTCGTCCCGGTTGAAGAAGTTGAAGTAGGCTAAGTGTGGGGATTTCGGGTGGCCCTCATCCTCGATGAAGAGATTGGCATCGAGAGTGATGAGCTTGGAATTATTGGCGGAGCGGGGATTGATACAAACAGCGATGGCCGAGATGATCACAGCACCGGCGACAGACATGATGAGGCAGTAGTAATCGGTGAGAGATGACTTGTGGGGTCTGCTGCCAGTGAATTCGTGCCCTTTTTATACACCAGGGGCAGCAACTGACGCTGGGGGATGGCCCGGCACTACAGTGAGTGAGGCGCTCCCATTTCGAAGACCTCCGGATACACAACATTGGTCGTACGCCCTTCTGTGTCAGGAGGGAGGAGGACGTGGACTTGTCGAGGATTGGTCACCCTCGATAACGCAACATACAATTGGCCATGGGTAAAAACCGGATACCGGAGATCGATGCCGACATGGGAGACAGACTGGCCCTGTGCCTTGTTAATTGAAATCGCAAAAGCCAGTTTGACAGGAAATTGAAGGCGTTTTAGATGAAACGAAAACTGGGCCGATCGTCCGCCTGTTGGATGATGTCGTATACGGGGAATAAGGGCCGGCTTTCCATGGAACTGTCCACCAAGAATAGTTACCTCTAAGATGCGGTGGGTCATACGCTTCAAGATCATCCGTGTTCCATTACACAGACCTTGCGTTGGTGCAAGGTTTCGCAGTAATATAAGCGGACATCCTGGTTTGAGGTGGAGTTCTCCAGGAGGGTAGTTAGATGATTCAATTGAACGGAGGTATTCGAGAGGGATCTCGTCATTGGTTTGGGTGGCTTCATCGGCCCCTGCTTCGTAATGAATGGAATCTGCGCTATAGAATGTCTCTCGTGAACCTTGCATACGATCGAGGACATGATTATTGAGTTCTTGTACAATCACATTCTTTGGTGCCAAGATTATGCGTTCTAGGAAGTACTCGGGGGCGAGGATCTCGGACGAAAGGTAAGGATAAATGGTGTTGATAAGGGCATCTTCATCCGGGCAGAGCATTCCAGAAGGTAACTGGATTTTGTCATTTATGTTTTCGATGCCATGCCCAACACGAAGGAGCCAATGGGTGAATGTCGCTGTATCGTCGCCAAGCTGAAGATGCATGTTTTGGCGTAAATGGAGAACCTGCATGGAATTCCAGAGTTGTGACCGTTGTAAAGATGCACCGATAATCTCCTCCCGTGATCCTCTCGGAATGACGGGGAGGATCTGCTGGAAGTCTCCGCCAAAAATGACAGTAAGACCACCAAAGGGAGACTCGACCGCACGGATGTCGCGTAATGTTCGTTCCAAGGTTTCGTGTGTATGCCGGTGCTGCATCAATGCTTCGTCCCAGATAACTGCTGTTGCTTCACGAAGCAAGTCAGCTCGGTTGGACTCTTTGGGAATCGAGCAGTATGACGTCTCATGCAAGCCATCAATCGGGAGCTTGAATAGTGAATGGGCTGTGCGACCACCAGGGAGAAGAAGAGCTGCAATTCCGGATGAAGCGGCACAAAGGACAATTTGTGAACGGCTGCGCAATCGGTGAATAAGGGCTCGGTATAGGAATGTTTTGCCGCATCCTCCTGCCCCGTTGAGGAAAAATGTATGGCCTAAGCCTCCATCTATTGATCTCATTATTGACGTGTAGGCCGCTTGCTGGTCGTGATTGAGTAACTGGTCGAGCAAATCCGCTTGAGCACGTTCTGCATCAACATCAAAGGCAAGCTGCTCTGCAATCAGGGAATTCCCCCGTAGTCTCGCCCAATTGTAAGAAAACAGAGGCATCGCCGGAAAGTCTGAAAGAGTTTTTCCAGACTCCAGAAGAATTTCATTTATTAAAAAGAGCCCAAAATCGTGTATCATATCATCAGGAGGATTATTGTAGCCATGTCGGAGAAGAGTGCGAGGGAGATCATCACAAATGGAGTCTCGAAATTCGTCCCAGAGAGTTTCGGGCTTTGTTGGGTAGCAGAATAAGAGGATGGTCGAGAATAGTTTGCGGAGACAATATCCAGTTTGCATGACAACTGCATCGCGTAAACAGGCCCGCCATTCTCCATCGTCTTCAAGTAATCCTCGTGCCATGCATGCCTCCCGGAATGTCGTGTAAGTCTTGCCTTGATATGAGCAAAGATCCTGGAAGGATCGTGGTGCTTTGACAACAGCAAGAAGGGACCGCAGGTAGAACCGTTCGCCTGCGGTGGGTGAAACAAAGTACATTCGGCCAAGGGCAAAACCTCTCTTCCTTGGTGTCCACTCCTTCGAAGTTGCATTCCAGACGAAGTATTGGGGGTACTCTTGATAGGTGTAGTGGCTGGTGTTTTCAGGGCGAGCGTTTGTAGCGAAGAATTGGGTGAGTGTTGTTTTTTCTGATACGGCGCGTTGGAGCAGTGCATTGGGATCTTCCTCAGGGTCAAAGATGACCATGTGGTGTCCAGGAAGGTGGACTTGGAGGCGTACAACGTTAGGGACCTGGTCATGTGTGCTGAAGTGGAGGATCCGCCACACGGCCTCTGAAGGGCCAATATAGCGACCATCGATATGCTGACGTATTTCGTCCTTGTCGTCTTGAATCTGTGCAAGGGCGCGATCACCCCCTTTGCAGATATACTTGAATATGTACTTTATTGCGCTTACTGTTGCCGCGCATTCGATGTTTATATGACAGTTATATTTGGCCAAAAGGTAGGGATTATATGGGACAATCCACCGATTATCGGCCATATGTGCACCAACCTGGAACTCTCGCCCGTCAGCTGGTCGTGCATAGAGGGGGTAACCATCATCCTCCATGGTTGTTTGGGGTTGAAAGTCTTTGGGATAAAATTTTGTACAGCGATCATTTTCCATGCAGGGAGCATTACGCCGCCCCGTTATCCCGCATGGCCCATGCACCATACATTTTTTAACTGTATTGAATAACATTGGCTCGGTGACCGGATCTGGCCATACAGCCTTGATGACCTTGTCGACATCCTCTGGAGTCCGTAATTTTGAACCATCAGCAAGGATGACTAAAAGGTGGGCATGAGGAAGTGTGCGCTTTTGATATTCTATCGTATAAATGTAGGCAAGGACCCGCCCAAAAATTCCTTTCTGATAAATATCGTCAATAATTGCATCTAACTTGAGCTTAAAGACTCGTGCTACCAAGTCTGGTCGATCATAGCTTGTTTGACCAGGTAGTAATTCATTGGTAATCTCTGGCCACTGCGGGTTAGCAGTGATGGTTATGAATAGATCAACTTTTTTGAAATAACGGGCTATAGCCATCGCGTCCTGGAACCGTTGCTGCATATGTCGAGCACCACCAATATATGTCGATGGTAGAACATAGCGAGTCCCAAGTTCACCAAGTTCGATTGTCCCGTCCGAGTGGGAAAGTGCATCTTCAAGACCACTATACAAAGCTGCTCGAAGCTTTCCTTGGTTGTGACGAAGATAAGACAAACGATCCTGGTCTGCAGAAGCCCACATATCAACAATGTATTGCTGAAAGAGGCGCCCACCTCGTAGGATGGTAGGAAACTCTATCTCTCGAAAGTGAATCCGATACGCAGTGTAACGGGTCAGAGTCAATCTTGCAGGTGACGATTTATCAGGCTGATGTAACCTTAGCCCGTAATGCCACCCATGATCACCATGAGGGAAAAGAAGCACATAGTGAAGCGGCGCATAGGCAGGATGTCCGTCATGGATCCTATATAGGCCCTGACCCTCAGGCATCCGCCGTCGAAGGATAATGTCACGGGCTTCAGTAGCGGAGCCATCACCAGGCAGGATTGCCGCAACCTCGTCACCAGTAGGGAGGTTATATCTCCGGTGGTCTGTAGTTGATGTTACATGGAGACGAATCTCATAGTCAGGGGCATCCAGAGGTAATATCTCGAAAGCATGCTTGTATACAGTCGCATAATGGTGAGAAGCAGTGAGCATAGACTGTAACGAAGACATGAGTGTAGGTGATAGATTTTTATTCCGATCCGTGCGATGCCGGAGGGCTACAGCTGGATCAAGAATATACAGCTGCGCAAATTGCGGGGCCAGTCCACCAGAGGGTAAAAGGCTACCAGCAAGATGTGATAACTGACCAAGGATGCGAAAAACCCAGCCACCATGGTCATTAACGTCATCCTGCTGAACCCCAAGTGACGTGAATGCAAAGGCCATATTATATTGGCGGATATCCTTGCGAAATTCTTTTGACATGCTGTCCATCCCAGTAAGTAGATCTCGAAGGAGAGGGGGAGGATCACGGAGAGGGGGAAGCTGAACTTGCCCGTGGTCGCAGCATGTTCCGAACGATGGGCGGCCTATTCTGGACCGTGACGTCTTCTCAGCGTCCCAGTGCAGTGCGTGGCAATATGGACACTCAATGTCCATGCGACCAAGATTGTGACATGCTGTGGGTTCGGAATAAGGCCGGCAGCCTATTGGTAGTATGGGGGAGGGGACAGAAGACGGTCGGGCGGATTGGCGTTCTGACAGGACTTGAAAGGGGTGCTGCTGTGGGGGTGGTAATACGCGTTGTGAAGATGGTCGAGGTGGAGCGGATTGGAGGAGGGGCGGCAGTGGAATGGGTTGAACGGGACACGGCGGTGGGCGGGGTTGAATTGGTCGGGGTGGCAGACCACCTGTCAAAAGTCATCAAATTTGTTTCGTCAGTTGAGAACAAAAAATGCACACCAGAAACTCCCGATACAACAGGAAGTTGCCAGGTGATCACCACACCAGAGGTCCCGGGCTCAGTGGTTGGGATAGGACCCACATCAAGGAAGGGTTGTGGATCCAGGATTGACGATAATGAGTCAGGATGAAGACCCCCATGAACATCAGTGGAAGGCAAAATCTGCGGGGAGAGTCAGGATGGTTGCACAATGAAAATGAAAACAAAAAAAACGAACGCGTCGAGATTTTCGCGGTCGCTGAAAGTCGCTCATGGCAGTTTGAGTTGAGCAGAAAAAGAGGTATACATCTCTCTTTAATTTATTGGCCAAGAACGGGACCCAGCGAGCAAAAAATCATGGCGTACCATCGCAGAAGCACAACCCCAAACCAACCTCGAACTCCGATGATGTCATTCTGAGTACTACAACCTGGGTTAGGTTGGACTTCAGAGACGCCTTGATCGTTTGCCGCCATCGAGTGCAATGTCAATCTAAGTTGAGCCAAAGTGCCTGGAGTGCGATGTCATCGTAAGTTGAGCCTTTGTACCTGGAAGTACCTGGACGTGCATTGCCACCGTTGAGGATCCCAAGGTTCGACGGGTGGTGTCGGTCAAGGATCGAGGCTAGTCATAGAAGGACAGAGAACGGGGCCGAATCGAAGGTTGTTGTCGCAGACATTCTCGGCCTGTGACTTTCCCCATTACCACCCACAAATTGTGGTGGGCACCCTGGTGCAGCAGTGCTAGCACGGAAGCGACCCGTGGCTGGATTATGTGTCTCCAGGCCTCGAAGCTCGACTGGAAAGTGGTACAATGGATGGTGGGCGAGCTGCTTGCGAACCGTGGGAGCAACCAACCCTTACGAAAAGACGTCGCTGTCTTTTGCTAAGGGTCTGTCCACCGTGGGAATAGCCAATGGCAACACTCGCAGACGAAAGATGGACATGCTGCAGCCAATGAAAGTGTGCGGAATCGACTTTCGTCTTTTGTATTATAGATATAGATATCGTCAGCCTCGATAGCAGGCGCGTATCATGACCGTGATATCTGTCAAGGTTGCCTCGAGTAGTCCCGACACGCACGCATGTGATTCAAGCAATGACCGCTTTTGTTTCCTGCTAAACGTCTTGAGCTTGTACGTGCTCATCCATACTTCGAATTCGATAGCAACAAGGTACGTCAAAGTCAGACTTTACCCCTCGCTAGGTTCAATATCAATCGGCCTATACAACACCATCCTCGAGGTTAATGATCTCGAGTCTGGTTCCAAATTCGACCCAGTTCGATTGGCACAAGTTCGGTACGTTGTCGGTCTTATTGACTTGAGTCCAATCCCTAAGGCTACTCCTGTCCTAATTGCAGTCGGTTTGAATTTCCTTTTATATATCTGATCAGCGGAGATTGGGCCTTAGACTTACATCGTATCCCTCACTAGGAAAGGTGCAAGATTGCGGGTACATCTAAAACATCGGGCGGGATCTCGTTCAGAGTCTACAGATGGAGTCTTACTTGCGCGTATGCATGTGTTCTAAATTCGTGAGTAAGCAGACAGCGGTTCACTGGTTACAGATGAGGTATATATGCGGTCCAGGAGATGGCCTGAAAGGCTGTAGGTGGGGGATTGCGAAGAGTGAGAAAGGCAAGAACAAGAAGACACATACGGGCGAGGATATAAACAATAGGACCGAGGAGCATGGATATGGGAGTAAAGAAGGTGCGAAGGATTGCAACAAGTGTTTCTTTCCATGTTTCGAATGAGATATCATTACCACCAATCGCAGGGAGAACAACCTCAAGTGCCAAGCAGAACGGCTCAGCCACCAAAACAATCGATGAGATCCTCCAGAGCAGCAGTTGGATGGGCGTCGGAAAGGCAGAGTGCCAAGAAAGGAAGTGAATGGCACTGAAAATCATCCCGATAAAACAACTCGTCAGCCAAACCGCCGCATCGGCCTGTGTCAAGATTTGCATTGCGTAGACAGTTGAAACGTGCGTAGCGTCGAAGTGGACCCTGCAGTCGCTGAATAGCTCGAGCAGTGGCGAAGCAATAGCGACGAACGGCTTTTTGATGAGCCACACCAACGCGGTCAGGATCGGCCCCTTCTCCTCGAGGTCTCCCCTGATGTCTTCCACAACAGCACAGATCCAATCCCATGTAATCTTTGTCGTCTCCACTGCACCTGATGTGATGGAACAAATAGCCGCACCCAGCCCTTTCCAAATACTCCGAAAAGTTCCTCTCAGTAGCCCCCAAAGTGGACGAGCAATAGCAACATAAGTTCGCTTGGTGAGTTGCTTCCACGTCGTGCTCCACCATCTGTACTTTTGAAGGTCCACCTTGGTACCTTCCATGACCGCTTTCTGGGTTGCCTTGATATGTCCTTTGCTGCTTAGCAGTTGAGCGTCGCCATCCCCTGCAGTGTCTCCACCAAGTAATGGCTCGGCTTCTGAAATAGCGTCAAGGTCAACAACTTCGAGAATAGGAGGCCACTCGGAACGAGATGTGTTGGGCATTTCGGGTTCGGGTAGGATGTGGAGGTAGATGGGACAAAGAACGTCAAGTGGTTTATTCCACCAAAACACATAGGTGAGAGTGTTCAGCACCGCAAAGGCCAAGGTGACGACCTCCAACTCGAGGAGCTGTAGCTTCTGCTGAAGCCGAGCGAGGCACTCGAACACGAACCATGTCGTTTGGAGTGCAACAATGCCCTTGGACAGAATGTCGCCCTTGCTGGAGTCGCTGATTTGGTTCGTTGTGACATGTCTGAGCTCTTCCACGTCGACTTGGCCATTCTTAAGGAGCCTGATAAGCGTAGGTGGGTGAAGGACTCGTCGGTTGTCCAAACGTCCAAATCCACCCATGTGCAAAATGACCATGCGTACGTGTCCATTTCAGCTCTACGCCTGTCAATAATACGACGAAGTGGAACAATACGAAGTCATACCAGGCTTTACATCGTTTACTTGGTCCGCCACCTCCTTCGCTCCAATCCACTGCCTCATGGCCCACCAAATCACCGCCTCTGGTGCCATCAACGCATAAAACGTTATCTTCGCTCGCCTTGCCTGTCGTTTCCACCATGATGCTTTAGGGTCCGGGATATTCTGGTGGATAGCCCGATAAACACAAGCTGCGATCGTCAACAAGCAGCTTCGGACGATGGATAGCATTGTCCTCTCTGCCATTCCGAATCCATCTCCCCGAGGTTCGATTCCCCAGATGATTGTATGCGCCATCGTTGGGGTGGTTTCTGGACCTGTTGCGATTGGGACTGCCCGTGCTCCAAGGAGCAAAGGAAGGAGGAGGAGAAGAAGCATATTAGGACTGGGTGGAGGCTGCAATCGAGTTGCGAGAGGAGTTCGAGGGGGTGAGGACGCAGATGACTTGCATCACCGTCTGACTCTATGAAAGGTATGTTTTTATTGCTTGACATAACTTAGAACCTTGGATACACTGCCCCAGTCGTCCCTGGCTTCACGTGGCAGCACCCTCAAGGCTGGGCGCTTATCATCGCCATGATGTCTATCGAGGTTGGATCGCACAATCTCAACCTACTCTCCCGCACGATAAGTACGTATGTATCCGCCCCAAGTTCCCTCTTCTCTGCTCTCGACCCCAAACCTACGGCCTTCTTCACGCCATCCCACCAGTCGTCAATCTATGAGTTACTCTGAACTCTAGTTAGTAGATGTGATATCACTTATTCGGACGAAAATGCGTACAGGCGTCTTGGAAGGCGTGAAAGGGCGACGCGTCTGAAATCGGACAACGCTGTCCAACGCGCCTGTCACTCATCACGTGCTCTTGTCACAGCCAACCAGATATTAACACGCACGGGCCATGCTTGGCTGAGTTATCCCCCTCTTCACAGTCTCTTCACTCTAACGTTCGTTCTCCATGGTACACGTCATGTTCTGGACCGTTTTTGGAGGTCTTCCCCTTTCCTGAGTCTATCGTCTTGTTTGCTTGCCATGACGTGTCTATATTCCCTCGGAGCAATAGGTAGAACTGCCAAGTGCAATTCCAGAGTTCGGACCGGAACTCTTGGGCAAGAGTGCATACGCGTACTTTGGGACGTTGGACGATCTATCAAAGGGGACGTCGTTATAGTTTATACTGGTCGTGATCGTTTTGAGTGTCCTTCCTCAGATCGGGTGCGTAGTTTTTTTTTCGCTGCAATTTTCCTTATTTTTCTCATTCTCCTATTAGCGGAAAGGGAGAACCTCGCAATGCGATGTCGCCGTCCAAACCGTTGGCCAAGCATTCGAGACGAACCCCACTTTGGGCGAGAACACCCTCGATTGCGACCTCCTTGACTCACAAGCAAAATATCACTCCTCAAAATAAAATAAAAATAACCAGGTGAATACCTTGCTTTCGTCATACTCCACAACACCGACGGTGAATCGCGCTAAATTAATTCACAGGCATGTTCAACAAGCCGATTTGTGGGGTCATCAGCTGGATTTGACCGCCCATTAAACCTCCTGTTTCTGAACGACCAGTCATTTCTCGTGAAGGTGGAATATTCTGCTCCCACTCGGCGCTAATCAGGAGTTTTCGTCTTCCATATGACATCAAGTATGCTGCCAAGGTCTCATTCCCTATTGGACTTTGCATTTTTCTTCGACTTCGCCAACCTGACCTCGCTTTTCATATAAAAGCCTCCTCAAATCATTTGTTCTGACCCAACTGTTCCTCTCACATCCCTCCAACATGAGGTTCTCTTCTCTTTTGACTTGTGCGGCCTTTACTGTTTCCGCCCTCGCTGCTCGTGAAGGCTACGAGGAGAAAGACGATGTCTTCGCCACCATGGATCCCGGCTCCATGGGTCCTGGCTCTATGGGTCCCGACTCCGACCCCATTCAAAGCGCGCTCATGCAGCTCTCGTCTCTCGCCCAAAATGCAGTTGCTTCCGTCACCAATTTTGATGGCGATAAAACCTTAGCTGGTGCCTATGTAAGTCGTTCACGTCTCCTTCCCTTCGTCTGTGCTCGTTCTTACACCCATTCGTCTTTTAGGGCGTTTGGACCACTCTTACGCAGCTCAACAATGGTCTTAACATGACCGCGGACGCTATTTCTGTATGTTTATCCTCCCTTCTTCCTTTATAATACTTTCTTACCGTCTTTCGATACTTTACAGTCTATCCAAGACTTTGTTGATGATAACAACGTCGTTGATCTCCTCGAGTCCAACGACGTCCCCACCATCGCTGACCTCATCAACAATCAAATCCCCGCTCGCACCGATTTGTGGAATTCCCTCCCTAATTTCGGCCCTATCATGCAGCGCAACATGGATTCTATTCGTGCTGAAGCCCTCATGGTTCTTTCCGCAATTCAAGACAAAGTTCAGGTGTGTTAGCTTCGTGTTCTTGTCGTCTCCTTCAGCCTCTGATTTTCGCCTTCTTCTCCTCCCTTCAGGCCGATAATCTCAAGCAACGCGTTCAGGCTTTGATTAACCGCCTCATGAACCAAGATCAGCAAACCTCCAACACTGGTGCTCAGATGGATGCATCCCCCACTCGTCGCTCGACGCGTGCCATGGGTTCACATCGCAGCGGTAGTTATCGTCATGGTGGTTATCGTCACGGAGGAAGCTACCGCCACGGAGGAAGTCATCGCCACGGAACCTATGGTCATCACGGTTATAGTCGACATGGAGGTTATAGGCACGGTGGGCGCTATCGACACGGAAGCTCTAGGCACGGTGGGCGTTACAGACGCGATTCCGGCGATGATGGTTCCGTCGATCTTTCCTTCGACGTCGATGACAAACGCCATCGCCATCACTCTCGCGACTCCGGCGACGATACTACTGTCGACTTTACCTTTGACGCCGATGATAAACGTCATCACCGTCACCACACTCGCGATACCGGCGATGATGGTTCTGCTGTTCTTTCCTTCGACGTTGATGATGAAAGTATCCACGCTCGCGACTCCGTCGATGATGTCGACTTCTCCTTTGATGTTGACGACAAGCGCCATCGCCATCACGCTCGCGACTCCGGCGAAGATGTCGACCTAACCTTTGACGTTGACGATAAACGCCATCACGGCCATCGTCATCACCGAGTGTCCGAGCGCAAGAACCATGGCGGAAATGGCGGAGATGGTGGAGATGACGGTCAAGATGGTCAAGACGGTGAGGATGGTGACGATAAACGCCATCACGGTCATCGTCATCATCGAGTCTCGATGCGCGACCTCGATGGGCCAGATCTCGGAGGTGATCATGACGATCTTTTCATTGCGACAGAGAAACGTGGTTCATATCGCCACAGAGGAGGGAACAGACATAGGCACCCATGTTCACATCGTCACGGTGGTAGGTGTAGGCGTGACGATTTCCGCGATTTTTAGTTTATCACCAGTCTTTGTACTGGGACCCCAAAATAGTCTATTCAGACTTTGTATCAATGTATGATCAAAAATATATTCTTCGTATGCTGATTTTATGCTCGATCCCTATAACTTGCAAAATCTTCTCAAACGATTGGTAACGTTATTCTTCCCTCCTACTTCTCGATTCTTATAAGCACGCTCGGTTGGCTTGGTGATAATCTTCTGATATGTCAACGGAACGGTTTTGTGACAGAAACTACAAATTCGAGTCAGACTGATACTTATTGTGTGTGCGGTTCAACTCGCTCATTCGCCATATCTTCTTGACTCTCATATCCGCTTTCCCTTTGGCTGACTTTGCGGCTTGTGAAGCTCTTTCGAAGGTAGAATCGCCTAACCGTCACCACGACTATAACCCCTTTGGATTGCTTTCGGGCTCTCAAAGGTACGTCCAAGTCCTTTCCATATTTTCCTCTACTCGAGTGTTCTTACGCGGTGGGGGCTAATTCACCGCCATCTCACAATGAGCTCTACATGCTACAGTAGGATGGATGCCCTCGATCCTTCCCGAAATGACAAATCGTGCTGACATTAAGGACGGGATATCAATCTGGACGCAGACCAATCGCCACGCGACCACTTGGGCGTCAATGTCAAGGACAGCATTTTGAATACGTTGTCGGTTTCAATAAAATGTGCCAGCCCAGACTTAACCTCCTACAAATCCCTGCTCTCGCACTCGACCATTGAACAGAATTGTAAGTGAATTCCCTGCACGAACAGAATCAAGACTCACATGTACACCAAACTTTCGTAGCATGCTTATTCTTCTACTTGCCTCGCTGCTGGGAGTGGGCGCGGTTCCAATCTCAACGGGCCCAGAAACAGCGCCGACGATTGCTCATATAATTCTCTGGGGAATCGAACCCCGAAGCAATGGATCTGGAATTACCGAACGGACCCTGGTCTCTATTGTTCGGAGCTGCCTGTTGACGATCGCAGCTTGCGTTTATCGGGCCGTCCACCAGAATATCCCTGACCCCAAGGCTTCGTGGTGGAAGAGACAGGCTAGACGAGCGAAGATAACGTTCTATGCACTGATGACACCCGAGCTGATGGTCTGGTGGGCCATGAGACAGTGGTTTGGAGCCAAAGAGGTAGCAAACCAAGTGAATGAAGTAGAACCTGGTATGATATGGGAACGTTCTGCTTTCGACACGTTACTGAAAATCTGCAGACCTAAAATGGACACGTACTCATGGTCATTTCGCTCAAATGGGTGGATTGGGGCGTTTAGATGATCGAATTCTCTACCCTAAAATGCTCGTTGAGTTGCTGAGGGATGGCCGAATCGATTTGGAGGAACTTAAATGAGTAACCGAGAAGCGAATCGGGGACCATAGCAAGGGCGACATCTTGTCCAAGGGCATTGTCGCGTTTCAAACTACCTGGTTCGTGTTCGAGTGTCTCGCTCGGCTACACCAGGGATTGCCCCTCATCGAATTAGAAGTGTTTACCCTCGCGTTTGCGGTGCTGAACACCCTCACGTATGCACTCTGGTGGCATAAACCCCTCGACGTCTTTTGCCCCATCTACCTCCATATCCTACAGAAAGCACCACCTATTTTTGACTCGGAGGTCCGAAACGCAGGCAGCTCACCACCACCCACTTGCTTGGAGTCGCCATCCTCAGACCAGGCGATCGACGGCGGTATCATCAGCGTAGAAGAGGGACTACAACCCAAAGGTGTAATTCAGGGGGCCTGGAAAGCGGCCGTGAAGGCCATGGTCAGGGGAAGAAAGACTGCGTCGGGAGTTGTTGGGACAATATGGGAGAGGTTTCGTGATGTCGTAGAAGACATCAAGCAGGACATTAAAAGGCGACCATGGTGGAGGACGGTATGGAAACGACTCATCAAGAAACCGTTTGTTGCTGTTGCTTGGCCACTGAATGAGCTAATTGGTGTTATGGAAGTCCACGACAACGACGTCGACACGCACGTTCCGATGTTCTACGGAATGGAAATTTCGGCCATTGAGATGCGGGTGGTTGGGATTTTGTGTTATTTTATCGGGATAATCTTTGGTAGCGTTCACCTCCTTTCTTGGCACTCTGCCTTCCCCACGCACACGCAACTCCTGCTCTGGAGGGTCTCATCGATTATCTTGGTGGCCGGACCGTTCACCTTATCGCTCCAGACAGTTCTTATTGTGATTTTTGGCAATGATCTTTCATTCGAAAGCTGGCAAGGAACACTTGCGATAACTTGCGTCACAGTGTTACCTGGGATCGTTGTTCCTGTCGCTTATATACTCGCCCGCCTCTGTTTACTCGTCCTTGCCTTCCTCACCCTTCATAATCCTCCACCCGGAGCCTTGCAGACCATCTTCTGGGTTACTTATATCCCTCATTTGTAACAATTTCAACATGTACCATCCCGAATACTCAACAAGTCCGCTCCCTTCCCCGAGATCGTGGACTGGATCAGGGAATGCAAACATGAGAAATACCCTACGATAGCCGGAGACAGGAAAGTGGAGAAAATGTTGACAAGGTATGTTCCTTTCGGTACGTACAGTGGCGCATAAGTAAACCCATACGGTTGATCCTTCCTCCATCCTATAAAACGATGGCAAAATCAAGACCACCTTCGCGTGAGTTTCGACTTTTCGACATCGGACGCCATCGTCAGTCCGTAAGGACATGTGGAGTTCAGCGCATGAAGCGATATCTGGGAAATCGTTTCTGGGCAAAGGATCGCGAGTGCTAGTGAGCCGGTAACCGTCGAGCTTCGCATCACGACAATGGCACCCCCCAAAAATATGGTCACAGGCTAGGAGCTTTCTTGCAATGATTGGCCCCTACCAGTTTTGAGTCCGAAGTGGATTTCTTCCAGAAGGAGAATGACTTAGGTGAGTGACTTTAATTATATTCATTGGTATTCCTTGACAAGCCTTGTTACTGCACCTTTCTCTATCTCATCCAATATCGGCTTACCGCTAATTAACTACCTCAAGGAAAAAATAAAGAAAATTCAAGTCTCCATCGAGTCGCTGCGTAGAGCCTTCGCGACGTGAAGGGCTTCGTGCGCGATCGCAGTCAAATCATTGCCCAGACCTTGACGCTGGGTTCTGGACAATGTGCTTTTCAGCATCATCTTGATTTCTTCTTCGCCGATATCCAACATTTTGCACAGGCTAAGATATGGTTCCGGCATCCAGCATAGGGGCTCGTTGGCTTGGTGTGGTTCGAGCCACGTTTTAAACCAACTGTCCTGCATTACACTCCTAAGATCGACGTCGAGCAATAATCAATCATCAAGAGAATGTGGAACGCGATGCACACTCACCAGGTGTTTGAATATTCCTCGGCAGGACATCCCAGGTAGAAGGCATTGATGGAACAAAATACATTCCTTGACGTTCACATCATGTGAGTTCAACATTACAAAGGCAGGTTGATACTGTACTCACCAGCACTCGTTAAGATAATCATCGCGTTCCTTATCGGTTTGGAATACGGGAGGGCTCCAAGCAGAGAAGAACTGCCCCCAATACTCGAGGGAAGGCTCAGTCGGGAGCAAGTCGACGAAATCCATGACAAAGGTGGCGAATAGGTCGGCTCGGAGGGGAAAACTTGAAGCTAAAGTTTGGGGGATGGATGGAGACATGGCAAGTATTTGCGCTTTTTATACGAAAGGTATGTTGATACCTCATTCAAAGAATCATTGTGGTGTGTTGCTAGAGGCTGAAAGAGATGGTGGCTTTGGTTGTGGCCCTCACATCCATTCATGAGAACCTGGTAACACCATCGGTGTGGTGGCACAGATATACCCTAACCGCATCGGGAGATCACTTCTTTGATCAACCGGTGGGTCACTCCACAACCATGCCACCGGGATTGGGTCTCTTGGATTGTGCGTTGACCGCCATATGATGTGCCAGGACAGAAAAACGGTGGCATTCACAATTGCAATGCTTCGTTCTTTGGACAAGGCTGTTGCAATGGCAGTTGATCGAGATCGATGAGATCATGGTTTTCACCGCAGGATGAGTCCGCAAGAATTAACGCGTTACGATTTATTCTAATAATTAAGCAACGAGCATACTCAACGACAAAAGAAATCACCCAATACCGATATGAGTTTTGTATAACACCCAGTACTATCGAGCCGAAGGGCACGATCACGTTCCCTAGAATGGGATGTCAGCTCGTTGTTGTAGCTTGTGGTCCCCTCATTCTTCATCGTCACCCAAGACTACAACATCTTGATCTGCCCCTTCATCATCGGTCTCGGGTTCTGACTCGGGCTCCTGTCTCTTTCGCTTTCGTCCTGTAGTCGAACCCCCACCTCTACCCGATTTCTTTCCTCGAGGTTTCGACTTTTTTGTTCCTTTTGCACGCTTCTTGGGTACCCATGTCTTGAAATTTTCGATCAAGTTCAGTTGAAGATCGGGATTATAACCAACGCATTTCATCGTCCAAACCCTAAGAAGCTAGATGGCAGAAGAACAATCAGAAACGAAGGAGATCATCGATCATTTAAATCTACATGAACACACCTCCTCCCCGTTCAGAAACGCTTGCCGAACTTCCTCTGGTTTAACGGTCATGAAAGTCTTGTCAGCGTAGGCTTCGTCTTCCTCCTCTTGTGTGGACACCCTCCCAAGTTGCTTTCTGCACAGAATACGTGCACGAACGCGGTCTCCCCACGAATCTTTGCAGATTGCATTTGCCCAAGTATTTTGCATCTATACAATTGTTAGATCATGAAGAAGAACAGGCAGATTATCCACGACACCTTTTCTGATTGCTCCCGCCATTCTTCCTTCGTCAACGATGGGGCTGGGGTCATCTGGTAGAGCCCCATGTAACCCCAGATATTCGAGTCGAGCCTCGTGAACAAGGTCATTAGCTCGTCCCATTCGCCGGCTGGATACCGTCCGATACTGAAATACATTCCGGGTGCGCCAGGAACTTCCGGCGCATGGGGATGAAAAAGCAGGTTTAGGTATAAAAAATCACGGATCCCCGTTTTTTGATAATATTTTTCAATAATGGTGGGGCTGGTTTGTTGGATATTACCACCATAAATCGACTGAATGAAATGTCGTGAAAACGCGTCATCTTGAGCGTGTTTGTCCAATGGTACAGGAAAGAGGCCGAGGCCAATAGACGAAAGTCTTTCCCGAACCGTGTCGCGGGATAACTGCATGCTTTCGATTTTCTTGACTTTGGGCTGTCATGAAGGGGTGAGAATTTTGTGCAATACATCAAACGCAAACTCATGAACGTACGTTGCGCAGTAGATCAAGTTTCTTGTCATCATCTAGCTCTTCCTCGTGAATGGTGATAACCTCTCCAGGCGATGGAATCGGAATTGAAACCCCATCTTCTAGTTTTTGCTTTTTCACAGGGGGCGCGTCTGCCTCGTCGTCCGAAAGTGTTAAATCGAGTATTTTCGGTGCGCTAGGTACTTGGGGGACGGGGAGATTGTCCTTCGGGTTAACGTCACCGGGGTCGTCTTGAACTTCATCGAACATCCCAGCAGCAGGAAAATTGTTTGTGTCCGGAAGCTGCCAGCGAGGTTTCATTAATTAGAGTTACCCATAGTCAAAGCTAAACGGATACTCACATTGTCGAAATGTACCTCGGGTGCGTCTCCGCCCTGGTCGTGTTTCAGAGCGTTCACTGTCTCTTTGCCGTCTTCCTCCTTCTTTGCGCGGCTGGCTGGCTGGTGAGGTATGATACCCTTGGCCTCTTCCTCTTTCTTAGGTATATTTGGTTTGACTTCCTATCAGGGTGACGGTTCAGCATTATCAAAGAGCGTTGTTTGGTTGGACTAAAAAAGCCTACTCCTTCGTCGAGTTTGATGCCGGCCTTGGTATCTTCAGACTAGATTCTTGATTTAGCCAACCCGACACGTAAAAACAAAGCAAAAGGACGCGCCTTCACCGACTTTGCCTTCGCCAGCTTTGGTCTCCCCCTTGGTGGTCCAATTTTAATGGGCTTTTCATCGAAATCCTCCTTCAAAACTTTCGGCTACAGCAGCTCCATCAGCGAGGAAAACGAGGAAGCTATCAGAAAGTGGCAGACCTTTACCTCGGAGGCTCCTGAAAGTCGCGTCAACATGGGCATTGGGTGAAACCGGAAAAACCTGGAAGCGAAGCGCTTCGTAGCCTTGGGGCTGTCCCTGATTACACCCCTGGTCGAGTATCGCACGGGTGAACTGGGATAAGGCCCGCTCTTTCCATCGGTCCAGCTCCAGCTTGCATCTGACAAACCACATGAGGCGAAAGGAAGAGATACGCGATGGTATCGCGTCCGAAACCGACCTGATCATGAACTTCTGAACGCGGTCGTCACAGATCACATGGTTGGTGTCACGCATTCCCAAGAAGAGTAAGATAAGATAAGATAAGACAGCAGCAAACATTGAAAAGCGAACTGGCTGAGCAACTTTTGAGGGGCTGCCGAACCTCCATAGTTTCATCTTCCTTGCACTCCAGATGACGATAAAATGGTGAATCACACACGCCTGCAACACGGCCTGGTCAGCCCAAAGCGGAGAATTTAGCAGCCTCACGCATGCGGTCCGAATGTGGTACTGGGAGATGTGAATTCCGTCCACCATATCATCGCATGGGATCCATAGGAAGGAAGAGGCTGCCATCCTCGCACTGGTAGTGGCTAATGAAGCTGAAGTGTGTGCAGGTGTTGGCGTGCCGATCTGGTGCCGACAGAAGCTGGTGCATCAAGGAAAAGGTAAGAACAATACTAGTACTAACTCCCAGTACAAAGCGAACCGAGTCTGAATAAATCCAATATCACTCGGAGATTATCACGATCAGGCAGGCTTCGGTGAAAGCACACATTACTTTCGTGTTCAAGCGATATTCAGCCTAAGTCGTCTTCTGCTTCTTCACTTTGCCAACCCTCCCCTGGTTCTCACCTCGCTTGCGTTTACCACTGGTCTTATCTGCCTTCGGACCCCATGTTTTGAACTCCCCAATTAGATCAAGTTGGAGATCTGTGTTGTACCCAACACACTTCATGGCCGAAACCTTCACAGTCTACAAGATAGTGCTGAGTCGCTTCCCCCAGTCACGGAAACGAGCTGGACACACACACCTCTTCTCCCGTTGCATATGCTTTTTTGATTTCTTCTTCCGTGACGAGTAGGTACGACTTATTCTTTATAGCAGCATTTTCTTCAGCTTTAGTTGGCTTTTTCCTCCCTCGCTTTCTACAAGCGATACGGGCACAAATCGGGACTCCCCATTTCGCCGAGTGTATTTTTCGTGCCCAAGCACTGAGAACCTTAAACATACACAACATCAGCAGCCGATATCACCAATAACGCAACGCGGTACCAACCTTGGGTGTTTGCGTCGCCCATTCCTCTTTAGTCAATGGAGGAGCCCCAGAAAACTGGTACAACCCCATATAACACCATACAGCCTCGGCGCCGGCATCACCTCCTTGAAGCTTCGTAAATGTATGCATTGGTTCCGAAGTATGCTCCATCCTGTCTCTTCCGATAAAGAAAAAGAGTCCAGGCGCCCCAGGGACTTGAGGTGCGTGAACGTGCAAATCTATATTTGCATACGCAAAATTCCTTAACCCCGTTTTCTCGTGACGTTTTTCGGCGATATTTGGGAATGCCAATCTAATGCTCCCCCCAAGATTGTAGCCCTTTTCGGTTTGGATAAACCTTCGAGGAAATGCGTGCTCTTGCTGTGACTTCTCAAGTGGTATTTCGTAAACGTCAAGTCCAACTGGAGAAAGGCGTCGCCAAATCGTATCTGGACTAAGCTGTCTTTCCTCGACTGTCTTGATCTTCAACTTCGACTATTTGGGCACCAATACGAACGAACGTTATTCGCATTTAGGTCATAATCTCACTTCGAGGTGAAGACACTTACATTCTTTAGGAAACTCAGCTTCTTATAATCTTCCTTTTTCATTTGGATAACATTCTTGTCAGTAGGTATGGGTCGGCGGTTGTGACTTATAGCCTTAGGCGGAACTGAGTTTGGAACTGATGTGGATCGATCCTGTGATTGTGGGACATCCCAACCCAAAATTTTATTGAGCATCTGGAATCCAGCTAAGACGCAAATGTGGAGACATACAATGAACGAATCCAGTACCGTGTCATGAACTCCGTCGGGATTGAGAGAAGCACCTGGATCCAGAATTCCCTAGTGATTTGTTGAAGGTTAACCTGAAGGCCAAGAGGATACATAAATCGTTGAAACATACCAGAAAGTCCTCCTCGTCCCGGTCATTCTTCGACAGCTTCAATACATCTCCAACATCCTCCTCCTTTTTCGTGCTCCCTGCTGGCCGACGGGGTATGATACCCTTCACATCTTCCTCCTTCTTTACTAGATTAGGTTTGATATCCTAGCCGCGCAAGCAATCAGCGAGATGAAACAGTATTGGACCGGAAAGCAACCCACACTCATTTCGAGTTTGATTCCATTTTTCGTATCCTCCGACTGAAATGTTCGTTCAGGCTGCAGGTGCGCAAAGTGGATTAAAAGGCGATAGACACACCTTCATTACACCGGATATCGATCTTTTCTTGGGCTTCCCTCTGGGCGGTCCAATTTTGATTGGCTTTTCATCCAGGTCCTCTTTTAGGACTCTGGGCTGTACCGACTTTAAGCATCTGGTAGCCGGATCAAATTATAAGAATCTGATATATGTACCTGTAAAACGGGCGCTCTTGAACTTGTCTTTAGCATCAAGTGAAATCAAGAGAGACAGACAGCAAGGTGGTTGGAAACGTGGATTTGTCCCTGATTACGTTCCTTATCGCGTCCAATTGGTCAGAGATTACGTCGTTGAAGAACCCCTAGTCAACACTTGAATGAATCCTCATACTCATCCGTCGTGTAGAGGCATGGTTTTCTCGATTCGCTGTACCTATGGCGAAGAAAGTAGGAACGTGAACTGGAGTCTATTGGTATAAAGTACACACCAGGGACAATTTTGACGGACTTGAAGCGAGGAACCTGGTCAATACTCGTTTGTATCAACCGCACTCCCTCCTCCCTAAACCCCAACAAAGCTGCCATCCCGAAGGAAGTTGAACGGGGCTCCGATTCGGTCCACGAGGGCGGCAACCACGTGGCTACCGTATTTGGACCTGCTTGGTTCAAGCGAAGGAATCGCGGACGGTCCCGCTGGTCTTCAGCTCCCTCACCACCCCCAAGTCCGCGTCCCTTGAACCCATCGTCCCGCAGTCCCTCCGAAATTGAGGGGTAAAACATCGTAAGTTGATCAAACAATCCTGCCGCACTCTTCCTCAAGCCTTCATGATGACCAGACATCCACCCCTGCCTATCGCTGTAGTATCAGATGGAGGCCACACCTCTGCCTCCGGCATCGCAAGGGGCACAAGGACCATCACCGCTGAAGGTCTCTCCGGAACCTGGTACGGAGCTATATTCTCAATCGGAAGACTTTCGTAGGTCTGTCACGATTGTGTTTTGGTTCAAGGTATGTTTTTTCCCCCAGAAAATCGCACCGTATCTGTTATTAGACGCCTAACAACACCATCTTCCCTTTTCGCTTTTAGGCAAATGCTGAACCTATAAGGCTACAACAACTAGTCCCCAGTTTTCCATACTTTTCACTATCCTCATTCCCAACACTCGTTGCCGACCTGGGTCTAAACCCAACATCCTACTTGGACACCTACAATGCCAAATCAGTCAAATGGGAACAACAAACGCCCACTGCTGTTCGATTGGTTGAAAGCCATCAGCGGTTGCTTTATAGGGTCCGAAAAAGCCTCCTCGAAGGCTTAGCTGACACCGAGTGTCTCAGCCTGGAGGACGAACTCGCATCGCAACAAAAACCCAGCGATGTCCTACTACCTACCCCAACCTCAACAAAACGACCTGCTAGTGAAGCGCCTGAAGGTGCACCACCTACCAAAATACAATATTCTACTAGAATGCTATCATTTGACCAAACTACGCCATTCGTTCAAATCGCAGCGACAGACTCAAAGTCCCAGGCACCACATCCTCCACCACCTCTCACCATGCTCTCATCGACTGGTCAATCAATATCCGTCCCTTTACCCGCTCAACAAACACCTGGGCAGCACCTCACAAATCCAGGCACCGCCCTACCCGCTACTGCTTTCCAAGGCGCCGTATTCGCATCTCCCGATGGTGCACCCCTTCCACCACCACCCATCTCCGCTCTAGGACCTGCTTCAACTACTATACCCTACCGCGCTCACCCTCCTCTCAAACGTTGGCCAAACGATTACACCGTAGCCGAAGTCGCTGACGGATTCCGTAAAATGGATTTACTAGTCTCACCTGGTTCATCCGGAGGTCCCGGTATAACCCAACGTGCCGCATTCGAAAAAGTATTTGGGAGCCGATATGTTAAAAGTACGGTGTGTCGACATCGGAGTGTATGGAGGAAAGCTTCGCAGACGGTGAAGGATCAGTTTGAGAAGATGGGGGATAGTGAGCAGGCTTGTTGGGGTGAGTTTGTGAGGAAGGTGGAGGGGAGGGAGGTTAATAGGATTATTGTGACGACGGGGAATCCTCAGACGGGGTTGCAGGTACAGCAGCCTGCACAGGCTTTGGGTGTGAGTGTGGGTGCGGCGAACAAAATGGTACCAGTGATATCGGGGAATTTGGACGATATGTATGAGATGGCGGCGAGGTCTTGAGTTGGCAGCGAGTGGGGTTTTGGTTGATGGGAAATTCAGAGTGTGGTTGGGAACGCATGTTGAAAGTCGTTGGTTGAATCTGTCCTCCAAATGTATTGTAACTTCCTTGATATGATCTTCGCGTTTTTCGTCTGGTTGACCTTTTGTTGGGTTGGGAATGTGCCCGTCGGGGCGAAGGCCGTCCACGGTCACCAGTGCTGCAGTCATGCCTTTGGATATCTTTTCCCTTCTCGTGCAATCCACGCAAATGGCGTTGTCAAAGGAGAGTAAGCCACTGAATAACCGAACCCTGTAACCATGGCGGCTCTGCTCCTTGCTCTTCTCTAGAGTTTGGCAAATGGCCTTCAAGGGACGTCCGATTCATTAAACACAAAAGTACGCCTTTCTTCCTCAAAAAATAAAATAAAACTGAGCTCACGTCCTCCAATTGCTAGATGACCCAAAAAAACAATTCCCATTGTTAGCGCCCTGCATGTCAGACCTTTTATCTTATCGCTCAGATCCCTGGTGAGAATTTGGATTGGGCCACGCCGGCAAGCTCTTCGCCTCCAGGTCTCTCTGATCTCACCCGATGCCGATGGCTACCAGACGTACTCACCCTTCAACAGCGTTCAACGTAAAGGTATACCATGTTCGATTAGATCTTCGTTCTCTAATTGATATAGTTGCCAGCCGAATCTTTTGAAGGATGACCCAGATGAAAAGCCAATCAAATTTGGACCCCCACGGGGCAGGCCTAAGTCGATCAAGGTTAAGGCGCGTCGTTTTTTTCCTGTTTTGGTTTTATAGTCCGCTGAATCATAACACCAGTCAGAGGACACGAAGGCTGGTATCAAACTACAGGAAGAAGTACATTTTTTTTAGTCTGATCCAACGGCGCTCTTTCACGATCTTGATCCATTGCGTCAATAGGAAGCCAAACCGAATATAGCCAAGAAGGAGGAAGAAGGCAAGTATGCGATACCCCGCCACCCAGCCCGTGGTCGCGCAAAGAAAGAGGAGGACGGCGGAGACACAGTAAAGATGTTAAAACGTGACCAAGATGAACCCCCTGTGCACTTCAATAATGTGAGTATCCATTTAACTATTCCAAATGCTCGATTAAAAAATGAGGGATCGCCTGCCCTCGACCGCAGGTTCCCTCTGCTCCTGGCTCAGTTCCGCCTGCTACGACTCGGGGCCATGTTCACCCGTCCATCCCAGTCCATTCTATTAAGATCCGAGTTGAAGACGACCTCGAGGAGAATTATAAGAAATTGGAACTGTTTAAGAACGTAAGCTTCCCAACCTTAAAGTGAAATCCACGGCGATGTTACTCATATCTGTATTCGTCCTGAATTAGCCGAAGGTAAAGATTAAAAAAGTCGAAGACATGCAGCTTCGTCCAGATACGATATATCAACGTTTATCTCAAGTCGGATTTGACCTTTATAAAGTTCCCCTCGAGAAGTCACTCCAAGATCACGCCTTCCCTCGAAAATTTATACAGTGTATGAACGCTTACGGTCTTGGGGGGAACATAAGAGAAGAATACCCCACAGTCAGCTCAAAGGTTTCCAATAAAACAGGGATAACTAGTCTCGCATTCGGAGACCTGGTGACCCATGTTCATGCACCTCAAGTACCTGGGGCACCTGGACTTTTCTTCACTACCGGTAGAGACAGGGCGGAGGATGTTCCAGAACCGAGGCACACCTTTACTAAACTTGATTCGGGTTGGTGTTACATGGGCTTATACCAATTTTTTGGAGCGCCTTCGTTGACCAAGCAAGAATGGGCGACCCAAGCACCCAAGGTCCGTACCAGTGTACCACCCCATTGACTAGCGACATTGTAACGGATATTGCATTCATTCTAGGTCCTCAATGCTTGGGCAAAGAAAATATGCGAACGCACTTCCGGTTTCGGAAACCCTGTCCGTGCACGTATCGCCTGTCGAAAACGAGGGAAGAAAAGGCCAACTGAAGCCGAGGAAAACGCTGCTATAAAGGATAACTCGTATCGCCTTGTCACGAAGGCTGAAGTTAAAGCTGCATTCTCAAGGGGCGAAGAGGTACGTCTAGCTAGCTTTTGCGGCTTCGGGATTGTGGCTCAGCGCTCTAGACTATGAAAGTATCAGTCGTGAAATGTATTGGCTATAACGCTGATCTTCAACTCGACCTGATTGAGAAGTTCAAAGCTCGGAAGACAGAGTCAAACGAACTAGAGAAGGCTGGGAATAAGCGGAAGCGGGATGGGAACCAGGGAAGCAATGGAGAGGCGAAGAGGCGGAAGAAGCAGGAGGAAGATGATGAGGAAGACGACGGTGAATACGACCCAAATGACTAAGTGTTCAATATTCAATAGTGACGAAGAGTGACGACCACGAAAATGACATGCATTTCACTCAGACATGAAAGCTCCTTCATGGTAATCAATAACCTCCAAGTTGTACCGGTTTTGCCATTCGGCCACTGCACTGGTTGGTGACTATTTACAACATATACTTCATCAGTGGCTATCTGGTCGGTGAAGTCCATATCTCCCACATTTGGGTGACATGTTGCGACCATCGAGGTACGTGAAACCCTCCAATCCTTAGCTTTTCGCACTGCGTCTCCAGCTTTCCAGCCTACGTCTACAAAATCCGTCTTTCAGCCTAGCAGCGCATTGGGCGAGCCCATCCGATTCGGGACAACGTGCTGGCCCGGGCAATTGATTGGGTGACCAGAACACCGGGCGAGGTCAAAGGGTATGTGCCACCACCCTCCACCACCTCTGCCATGGTGGATATGAAAGCCACAAAGCCACCATCCCTTTCAGTCTCTAACAATGCGTCATAACGATTCCTCGGATAAGATGTCAACGTACTTTGCACATAAAACGCCGGAGCGCAACTACTTGCCATGATTCCCCAGCCTTCAAGTTCTTCACTCCGAGTCAAGCTATTCGCAGCCATCGTCATGGATTTCGTCGACTCGTCCCCGACTGAGACGAAAAACTTCTCCTCCGCCTGGAGCCCTCCTGTATTCCGAAACGCACAGCAACGCGACGATTATCTGGGTGAATGCTGGTAAGGGTTATCTCGTTTCTCGCAATGTCATTGAGCTCACCTAATCTGAACACAAGGGATACGTTTTGTACTATCAATGCCTTCTACTTGGGATGCTCCGCCGAGGAGCATTCAGACCAATGGTGAGTGTGCACGCCATTTCATATCCTCCAAACCAGGAGATGATTAATCTGCGTCCTGCGTCAATCTCCAGGTATGCAATGCAAGAAGGATTGTTTCAAGTGTGGCTCAAAGCTAACCCAGTTGGGGAGCCTTTATGCTGGATGCCAGAGCCGTATCTTAGCATATGCGAAATCTTGGATATTAGCGAAGAAGAACTCAAGATGCCACTGCAAATGTTGGTGTCCAGAAACCAACATCGAGGCCTCGATATAGATTCGACTGCCCTTGCACACGAAGTACTTCACGCTGCTAAATATCTGCGCGGCAAATGGTTCACGAGTACATGCCGTTTAAAACCATGATAGTCATGGCTTTAGGGTGTCAATTGATGCCGACGTTCGATGAGATGGATGAAGACGCAGTTGTGGGGCTTACCGTACATATAATTAAGTGAATAGATCCGGAATTGAAGCAGACTCGCGACACTCTAGCTCGCTCTTCTTTTTTTGAAGAAATAAGGAGAGGATAGTCCCTGTCCAATTCTCGAGTTCATGACCTAGGAATGACTACACACAGGCGCTGTTGTCGTAATCTGAACGAAGCTCGACGCCAAGCAAGAAAGATAAGGAAGAAGGCTGCTGGATAACCAGAAGGATATCATGTGAACGGAACGAGTCATCGCTGACCACAAAGTGGCGGACAAGTTCAGGGTCCCGGATCCCTCATATACCCAGTTGGGCTGATGAACCATCATCCACAGCTCTTTTTTTTCAACCATCACCACCGTCTTCTGTCCAAGAAAAGCCCACAAACTATGTCTTCCCAATACACCAGCTTCAATCCCGTAACCGACCATCCATACGCAACGACGTACGGCGGGCAACAAGGAACCCCGCTCACCGATTTACCGCAGCCAGATGGCGAAGAAGCTGACATTTCAGTCGAATCCTGGAATGACTGGTTATATCGCTTGGCTCAGGAAGCCGAAGAGATGCTAACTACAAGTCCTATAAACTATGCCAGCAAGTACGTAATGTATTCACCTTACGCGCTCATCCCATGAATACTGACCACATTTTGCCTTCGTCAGTTTTGACGACTCCTTTTCGCTCCCCAGTAACTCAAAACCTATTTTATACCCAGAGGGCAGTGGCTACAGTCATCGACTACTTATACCACAGGAAGCGCCCGTGATAAACTCCCGATTGGAAGGGTGCGGGTGGAGTAACCAGATTGGTGGTGTAGTCCAGGCTATACCACTGGTCGGGGAGCTCACCCCACCATACCCTCTACAATTAGAGGAGGAGGGCGAAGCAATTCGCCCAGCAGATAACCTAAACAAACCGTTCATCGGGTTACCCGTTGAACCCCCTTCGTTCCAATGCGTGGAGGGACCCAGTGTGTGAGTACTTCGACCTTAAGAAAACATCCCCTCTATTCATCGTGCGTTTTCAGCACGGATGTGACGCCTACTCCGCCCAGCCTGGCTATTTGGCCCGACTCCGTTCATACCGGGCCACTTGCCCTTCACGCGGGAGGCGCTCAAGTCCGCGCTGAATGGACGAGGCCTCTCCAGCCGCGAGATTATGCAGCTCTGGAGGCGTGAGTATCAGGTTTGCATTACCTTCCGCGCCGCTAACGCTCGTGCTAGGTCACGACCAGACTTTGTCGAAAACTCGGCAAAGCGCTCTGGCATGAACCAAAAAGGAAGCGCAAACGGAACGGGGCGCAAGCTGACTCCCAAGCAAGTCACCACAGGGTCATTGAAGCCCTCGCTGGAGAAAATGCGAGCTATGAACTCGTGAGTCTGGTCGCCTCGAAGTCATCAAAGTGACTCAACGGCCATGCACAACTAGAACGCAGAGGAAACGAGCCCAAACGGGCAAATATCGATACAAGGACCTCCTCCTGGACTTATCAGGGAAGAAAGCCTTGTTAGATGCAAGTCTAACACCCATCGAAGACGCGGTCAACTGTCCCCTCGATAACTGCCATTCCCATGTCAAGTTGCGAGACATCCGAGCCCACCTAGAGGGCCATTATCGGGGAACCCAACCACTGACTTGTCCCCTGTGCGGGGGAGAGGCGGGTAGATCGATCGCTGGCCATCTAAAGAGGGCCCACATCCCAAACTTGACATACAGGTGCAGATTTTGTCCGATGGAGACAACACACAACGGTGCCATGAGACGACATTTGCGGATAAGCTGTCCAGGGATCTGGGTTCAGAAGTAACCCAAGAGGAGAGGAGATGTCGTCGTCGTCCCTTGATATGGGCGCTGCTCTGGTTATATGTAGATCTGAGGATCTTCAGAACGATGTTACTGATAGCGATAGGCGATAATGATACATGGACTGGCTCACCTGCGACCCCCTGCCCGAACGATTTCCACCATCGAGCTCGACATGCCCTTCCGGATTGACGGTGGCCTTCAATGTCGAGGGGATAAGGAAGGTAAGGCAAATCAAGGATTTCCCGTTGTCCCCGCCCCTGGCCTCGTCAATCGAGACCACTTCATTTCTTGATACTGGATAGCAATAAAATACATGCGGAGCGATGCGTTATCTTTGAGCACCTCCTCTTGACAGAGGATAGCGAGAGTAATCGGAGGAGTTGGGTAGGACGTGGAGATGAGATGAATATCGATAAATAGCCGATGTTGTGCCGTTTTGGTTCGACCCTGGCATGGTTTGTTGTGCAACGCCTTCGCAACACAACAGGACCTGGACAAAAACAAGACGGAAAAACCATGCACTTTCCCGCACGAATGCACGAATTTCTCATTTGCCTTTCTCAATTCCAAGCAGTCTCATTGGTCTCCTGGTGAAGCTGCACTATCTGATGGATTCTTCTCGAAGTTGTAGGGACCGAAAGCTCGTTCATTTTGTACGTCAATTCGAAGGGCGTGCCATCCGATTACACAATAGGCTTCGCTGCTTTTCTTTCTCTAATACCTGGCAGCCTCAGAGTGGAGACTGACACTGTCTCGAATTGATACTTAGCAGCCATGATTCGAGTCAACGCGAGAGTGTCGGCTAGGATCTGGAGTGCCAATGTCCTCTCAGGCTTCCTGATCTAGGACACCAACTCGAGCAGGTCTGTGTCCCTGAAGACTTTGACACGATCTTGCACTAGCTACGACGTACAAAGACGCCAATCAGACACATTTCAACCTCGTTGTCTGCGCTCTTTTATCTCGCCATTCGGCCCATTCCGTGTTCAAGTTGTTGGCGCTCCTCACTCCTTTCCTTCCTCCCCCCTTTTTCCCCCGTCGTTCCTTCTTCCAAGTCCTGGCACCAGAACGAAATGGGTGGAAAGGTAAGTGACAAAACTATAGCGATTTGATACATATCATTGATTGATTGATCGATTAACTCTAGCGCGAAAGTGTCATGGACGACAAGTCCGTCGTAAAGGTGGAACCGAAGACGAAGCGAGAGTTGAAGACCCCAAGATTAAAGTCGGAGGGAAAACCCGACGTAAAGCTTCTCATTAAAGTTCGTCTAGATGTGGTGCTTTCTACCTCTCATCTGACCGCTATGTCTGTTGAATAGCAGACGAAGTGTCCACCCGCTACGGTTAAGGACGAGGACAAGAAGAAGATTCTTCGTTTTCCGACGGATGAGAAGAGGAACGATGTGATCGTCATCTCAAAGGTGACAAAGAAGGTCAAATCTCCACCGGCGAGTTGCAGGGTGCGTAACTATATAATTTCTCCGAAATCGTCGGTTACTTCGATACTTATAAAGACGAGCTTAGCCCGCTAGTGAAGATCGTGCTATGGATCTGGACGATGACTTTGACCCCAACGATATCGTTATTGACAAGAAACAATGGGAATTTATGGGCGTATGGCTTCCTCCTTCCAGACATACTTCCACCGCCTTGCGAGGAGGCAATACTGCAGCTGCAGCTGAGGCGACCCTTCGTGGGCAGTCCCAAGGGATACTAGGCGCAGCTCCTGAGCCCGCACCCTCCTTTGCTCTTAGGCCAAGTCCCTTGACGAGAGACTCGAGCTTGGCTGTTTCCCCACCACGTCATCGATCTACCTCCACACCAGACGCACCTGGTAAACGCTCCCCGGGCCCATTAGTCCCCATGGATCCGATTGTAATTCGGATCGAAGAAGACGTCGAGGAAGATTTTAAGAAAATGAATTTGTTGAAGCCCGAGAACGTAAGTATCAATTTTCCGAACAAAGGTGTCAGCTGACGACCTTGGTACGCGTTTTGATCCCCGTCTAGCCGGACTTCAAGATAAAGAAGGTCGAAGAAATGCAGCTGAGCGCAGATTCGATTCGCCAACGCCTTTTGCGAGTCGGACTAGGCCTCTATGACGTCCCGCTCGAGAAATCACTACAAGACCACACCTTTCCACGGAACTTTATCCAACGTAAAGCTGGATATGGTCTCGGCGGGAATTTGATCGAGGCTTTCCCCGATATCAAGGCAGAATATTACGAGAAAACGGGGTTGAGATATTTCGCATATGCAAATACGGATATGCAAGTTCACGCACCTCAGGTCCCTGGAGCGCCAGGACTATTTTTCTTTACAGGAAGCGGGAGGATGGAGGACGATGATTTTCCAGAATTGATGACGACTTTCACGAGATTCAAGGCGGGGGCTTGGTGTTACATGGGATTGTACCAGTTCTACGGGGCGGCCTCGTTGACCAAGGAAGAATGGGCGACACAGACACCAAAGGTCTGTACTGCGATACTGTTGACGATCTTGCGAGCTTACCTTGTACTCACACCAGTCTATGAATGCTTGGGCGAAGAAGATATGTTCGGCAAAGTGGGGGGCTTCGGTTCTCGTTCGCATCGCTTGTAGGAAGCAAGGAAAGAGGAAGCTGACCAAAGCACGGCTACAAGCTGTTGTCGATGATGGTTCATTCAAACTCGTCACGGAAGATGAGGTAAAAGAGGCGTTTGCTAAAGGCGAAGAGGTCTGTCCTCCCTTTTCTGTATTGTGGCCGCGGACTAACCAAGTCGTGATAGACTCTATTAGTATGCGCCATGAAATGCGTCGGATATGATACCAATCTTCAGCTCGATCTCATCGAGAAGTTTGAGACCTGGATTCCAAAGCCGAGGAAGTCAAAGAAGGCTGGTGAGAAGCGGAAGCGAGGTGAGAATCAGGGAGGAAGT
>ML208424.1:31327-52983 GCA_004369065.1 Pluteus cervinus
TTCCAAAGCCGAGGAAGTCAAAGAAGGCTGGTGAGAAGCGGAAGCGAGGTGAGAATCAGGGAGGAAGTAGTAAGATGAAGAAGCGGAAAACCGCCGTCAAGTCGGTCAAGAAGGAAGAGAAAGACGACTTGGACTGGGGAAGAGACGAGGATGACTCCGAGCCAGACGATGATGATTATGACAGTGACGACTGATTGAAATGAAGCCGAACATTGTTCTACCGCCCCCCTCCACAGTCGTCTTCTTGTATGTTGTAATTTTCCATGTACTGTTTCGCCTTTTTGTATAATACAATGTTGCGCTCCTTACAATGGAACATCGATTATGGACGGAGACTTAAATGGGGCAAACCAATCTGCACGCATGCGGTCCACCTATCCGGCCTATTAGTACCTTCGACACATCATGCTCCGTATACAACGACGAGACCGTTCTCCACCTTGACCTTTCTATCCTACGAGTCTGATTTGGCCGTTTGAGTTACAGTATGTTAAAAATCTATCTAGATGGTAACAAATTCTATTGGAGGGCAAGACGCGATCAAGTGCCTGAACTGTGACGCGTGGACGTGCCACTCTCGTCGAGTTCATACGCGTCCTCCATTCACGCGTCTTGATGTTTTTCAAACTGAGTTACAGTAATAAGAAGTGCCCTAAGTACCTAACTAGGGAGCAATAGACAATCTAGGAATAAGCTCAACGAAGAGAACGATAATAAAAAATCTGCGCCGAGCAGCCACCTATCCACGCAATGCTATATCCCATATTCGGCGCTCGAGCGTTCAGCTCGTACCCACCTGGAAGAGTAAAGTCAAAGCAATAAAAACCACAAAAAAAACGTGTCAAAGATCTGATTGAGCCACCAAAAACTGATCAACAACGCGCTCTAACTCGAGTGGCGCGTCAATTCAGGGTCGCATCCAAGCACCCAAGTAAAGCTTTGAAGACCGGCCACCGCCCCATTCCCTTCTCTCATCTTCTTCCTCTACTCTCATCTCCCGTCGCAGAAACCACTCTCGAATCCATCCACTTACTCGGCTATCAGCATGTCTTTCTACCCCGAATATTACGCCCAAACGTATGTAGTTCTCGTTGTGGCAGACCCCGTGCTCACCACATTAATCTCCAACACCACACAGCGACGATACCGTCAGAGGACAAGACGAATGGCTTGCCCTCAGCAACACTGGGATGACCTTCCAGCCTGAGGCTGTCGGCTCTTCCTTTGTGGTCAACAGCCAATTCGAGCCATCGTACGTGATTCTCCGTGGTAGCAGAGGCGTTGTACTCACCACACAACGCAGCGCGGTGTTCACCGACCCAGAAGGACAATGGTCGTATCAAGGATTTCAGAGCATTGGCTATCCCGAGCAATATCCTGTAGGAATCGATCAAGACGGATTATTGTATGTGGTCCCTCGTTATGAAAGACACGACCTCACTCACCACATCGTCAAGACCATACAGTGAAGGACTTATTAACCAACAGGAGTTGTGGCCCTTCTTAGCGTCGCAGGTCGACCTTGACAACATGGTCACCCAACCTACTTTCCAACCCATGCTACCCCCTGCAACTTACGGTCAAATTTACGAGTACGTACCCTTGAAAAGGCAAACCGAATGGATCCTGACCACACTCCTTCTGGCAGCGGCACCTCCTTTTCCAACGACATGCCTACGCCAGGCATGGAAATGTATCAGCCTAAGCCAGTGGCACCCTATGCGGTACCATCGTTCTTGGAACCGCAAGCCGGCTCTGACGTTATCAGCACGATCCAACCCAGCCAACCCTCCGGACTAACCAGCGGTCAATACGATTCCGCTGTGTATCCAGACGGAGACAACATGGGTATGAATTACGGTGGTTCTGTGAACGACACCGCCTTCCCTGTCGACATCTCCGGTCTGATAACCAACACGGACTGGAGTGCATACAACCACCAGCTGGAGGGGCTGCAGGGCGTTCCTATGACGAACTTCTCGTTCAACGGCGATCCAACCATGGGCAACGCGGCTGGTGGTGTGGCTCAAGCCATGCCGCTGGTCGGCCAGCTCACCCAAGAACCTCTGCAATTAGAGGACCAGGGCGAAACAGTTCGCCCAGAGCATCATCATGAAGCACCGTTCACCGGTTCGTCCCTTGTGGACTATTCGTTGACGGGCCCAGGGGTACCAGGCCGCCTCCTATCGGTGCCTATGTCGTAAGTACCCGTTACAACTCTGACATTCTGCCCGACACTCATTTACGCCTCGGCAGTACCAACACCAACGCCATGTGGCAAACTTTCCCCGCTGGGCAGGGGAACAACATCGCCAGTGGCGAGGGGTTTGTCACCCCTTCCATCCAAGAAACCTGTCACCCGCAAGAGGCAGAAGAGACTGCCGAGGAGACTGGCCGGAACCCAAGGCCCACAGTCGAATACATGAAGGGATTGACCCCGTGAGTTCATTCCATCAAAACCTTCCAAGTCGTTGAAACTGATCAACGCGACGATAATCAGATTCCAGAGGAACCAAGCCCAAATAGGCACATACACGATGGACGATCTCCGCAGCGATTTCCGTGATCGCCAAACGGAGATAGCTGCATCCTTCGAGCCCGACGAGGACGTGGACTGCCTGTTCGGGTGTGGCCGTCAAAAGTGGAACTATCTCCGCAATCACATGAACAAAAAACACATCCCAAAGGGTTCGACGGATTGCAGTCGTTGCTCTGCAACATTTTTGGAGACTTCGAGATTGCTCGACCATCTGGTGGGGTGCCATTACAAGGTGGCCTTCACCTGCAAACTATGCGGGGAAAAAATGACGAGGAGGGATAGGGTGGTCTTCCACCTCAAATCGCGTTGCCAAGGTCTTTGGGGGCAATCAGCTGAAACGCAGAAGACCGAAGAACGCATTAAAAGGCTCATGGCCGAACTGGGATGTTATACTGTAGAGTGATCAGTCCATCGATATCGTTTCATATGTTCCTGTGGATTATGTATATAATGTGCATGCTGCTCACCTATAATCCATATCTTTTCTGCCATAGACACCCCGAAAATAAAAGAGCAGCGATTGTTTTGTTTTGAGTGGCTTCACTTCATCGATGAGCCGTTCAAAGGCGTCACATGCGGATGCGTGTTGATCTCAACCTTTGAATGAAGGTTTTGAATAATCATAAGTGCTCGTGGTACGGATTGGGATTTCATAGCCTCACCTTGCTGCCAACTGGCCAGCATTGTCGCTTGTCGAAGAGAAGACTCGGAGGAAGAAACAGACAGGATACCGGCTTTGTAACTCGCCAACAAACCTCTGTTGGGCGAAACCTTCAAAACCTAACAAGGCAGTTCCCACAAGTTCGCAAAGGTTGCCCTCTTTCTACTTTTTGCATTGTGCTCCTTGCAGCGGCAACATGTCCTCCATCCAGTCCGATTTCTGGATCCTTACTTATTGACGTGTCCTGGTGCTTACTCTCCTGATGCTTCGTGACCTTCCTGGGTCCCATTCCGGCTTTCAAATCACCTATTATTCGTCTGAAGTACTAACCCTCGTATATCGAAAGGAAAGGAATTATGATATCATGTCACAGAGATAGGTACGCCTTTCGTCGTAGTGCCAACTAGGAGGATGAAGTAAACCCCACCCGTTGAACCCAAGCCTACTTCATCTGTTGGATCTTCAACGTTTCAACCCCAAACCTCCATTTTGACCAGTAACTATCGGCCTTGGTCTTAAACGATGTTTCTCAATAACCGTCTTATGTTCGGCAGGTCCTCAAATTGTTGATTCCAAATCAACAACGAAAAGACTGACTACATTCAACAGCATCAGAACACCACATCCATGACCTGATGATTTGCCCACCTTGAATTCGGTCAATGAGATTGCCGTTCCATCTTGTCCTCGCCCAACCACCACTCGAGCTCAAGTACGACCGTCTTGAAATCTTCGGATCACTTCCTAGCGCGAATGGGTGCTGCCACCACAGATGCCTTGGGGATTACGATGGACGACACGGTTTCACTGGAGCTAAGGGTGACAGACTTAGCGAACGGAAGTATATCAACGGCCTGAGATGATGTCAGGGACAACGTTAAGAGATAGGATGAGGAGTAGGGGAAGAAAACGCACGGCTCGAGAATTCATAGGATGAAGACACAAAATCTCGTGAGTGACGACGTCGAGGTATGGCAATAACAATAACTGTCGGGGCGTCCAATTAGACCATGCAAATACAGGAAGATGGAGCAAAACTCACTCGAAGTTGTTTCGTAGCCAACGTTCTGAAGCATCAATTGCTTTGGGCGCTGAACCTGGCAGTTGCGCAACGGTTCCTTCCTGAGAAATATCATCGTTCTCGGCCTGGACAGATTTAAAACCCGTCAGAAGCGCCCTGCCAAAAGTACCAACAGGTTGAACTCACTCAAGTTTTCCTCAGCGTCAACTTTTTGTCTCGACGCAATCCTCTTTAACACCCTGCCAGCGATAGCCAATAACGACTTCTTCAGATTCGCGATCATCTTATTCCGGATTGTAGGCAACTTGAGTACACCGTGAAAGCTAAGGAGGACTACGAGATTCGAGAAATAGCTGACGTCTTCGCTTCCAAACGGATTGAAGGTGTTCGAGACGTGCAATGCCGATGAAATCAAGTCTAGATAACCGACTGGGTTAGAGTGGTAGCAAAGTGATGGTGTGAAGATGGACATACGCAATATGGTTCACCCTAACCATAGCAAGTTACAATGTTACATTGTTCAACGTTCAGGATGAGTTGAAAGTTTGTCGGTGTAGCGCCGTGACCAAAAACCGTAACGTACCACGTGAGACGTGACAAACGCGTGCTCGGATCTAGCCGCGCTGGAGGCCCTCAAGGCAGTTCGTCTTTTTGAAGTATTTGACATACTGCATCAGCTACAGTATTCCATATTCCCGTGACGAACCGCTCACCAACCTGGAAAGGCGAGAATACCGAATTTTCAGCAGATCAAGAATGATTATTTCAGGTGAGATTGATTCAATACACAACCAACAAGCTGACATTGGGCAAGGAATGGTTTTTAATATTGCCAAGAGACCTGCGATGACGGCCCTTCAGAAAAGATACGGAAAATACCTGGGAAGTTGACAGGCGCCTCCATCTACCTTTGGGGGTGGACAGATCGACCGCGACACGATTCGTTTGAGAGGTCAAAGATTCGGCATATCCACGGACAAGAACAGGGCGCGCTTTGAGAAGGCTACCTACCCCGACACGAGGCACATGACAATGATGACAGAGGGGATACCTGGGGAATATGGGTTCTGTATTCGCCTCAAAGAAGAGGCAGTGAAGGTGATAGGCTTGTGATTTGTGTTGCAGGCAAGCAAACAACGAACGACTTTTTGGTTTGGACATCATCGATTACTTTCGAACGATGCTATATTGATATGATTTAGCGCTGATGGATGAGGCAGTGTAATTCACACTAGGACCTAGGTATGCACTCGGAAATCTTGGTTCCAAATTGTGATAACAGACAAGGGGTAAAGGCAAAAGCGCTCTCGCAGGAGAGTCCTATCTCGGTCATGCGATCTCAAGATTCTGTCGGTGAAGTTTGGAAAGGAAACTATTCGTACTTGGCCTACGTTGGAATGAATCTCTGGCCTTGGCGTCCTCGAGAGCCCAACGTAACCCTGCAATGCGTTGGTCGCGTGTGCGACTCGCACTGACAGTCCTTGCTAGCCCGCTCCGAGTCTACGATACGGCCACTCATACCCCTCAAAGTTCAATGTTAAACCCAATCACTATGTCTCTCGCGAATGGATCGTCTTGCTTGTCACAAATTCAAAGCTTATTACTGTACAAGACGACTTTGGGCCGGAATTCGGAAGCTTAACTGCCAAGATTACGGTAAGCCTGCGGCGCAGTCATGGCCTTCAACCACCTATTACTTAAGTAACTGTCATCGATATAGTATCCCCGGGCTTGACACTTTCTTATCTCCCTCGAGGATCGACAACAGGCGGTGCATCTCACCCTTCATGACCGTGTTATACGGACCGACTGATGAGATCGACGCCTGGCTTTACGAGGCTTAGGAAATTTGTCGGAAACCTCAAGCTCGAGATCTGAAGATCTGACCAGCGGTTTGGCCCAAAGTCAGACTTATAATACGCCAACCACGCGCCCAGGGTATTGCTACTTCATGCGTGGTACTCCACTGAACTATGGCTGCGGTCATTGCATTCGCGACTTCAATGCCTCATCGGATCTCCGTCATCGAAGGAGGGGAACTTGTCTTGGCATTCCTGTCAACCTCCTCGAAAGATGGCAGTACAATCTAGAGTCGTAACAATCTCGCCGTCTATTGCCTTTTTGATCCAGGAACAAGTACCAATTGATCTGCAGCGAGGTGGAAGAGCAAAAGGCGGTGCCGATTTCAGCTGGAAATTGGAAACCCTTGGCCTGGGCTGCCTGCTGCGCCAGGGTCGTTCACGTCCTTTCACGGCAGCATTTGGGGCATGGCAGATATAAACCGCTCAACTTCTGCTCAAGTTAACCATCCTCAATCCCTCCCCTCCTCCCCTTCAGATCACCTTTTCTCGACTTAACGACCCGACAAGACCTTCTTCTCTATGCCCAGTCTCATTGAAGCTGCAGTCAGCGTTCTGGCTCGCCACCATGACGCTAACGACGATCCCAACGGGCACGATACACCGTATGGTTATACCCCAGACGCATCGATCTGTATTCTGTTTCTGGCGTTGTACAGCTTGTCAACGGGTATGTCATCGTCTTCATCATTCACCCGTTTGATCTCGTCCTTCAACCATATTGTGTAGTGATCCATACCGGCCAGGCCACATACTATCGGATATGGTGGCTCTTCCCGTCCGTTATTCTTGGTGGGATTGGAGAAATTCTCGGGTGGACGGGTAGACTATGGAGTAACCGTAATATGGACCTACAAACGCCGTTTATGATTCAGTTCGTCTTCCGTTGCACCCTCACATTGTGCACGACCCTTAACATCTTCCTAGAATCTCAACAACAATTATATCGCCTACATTTATCCTCGCCGCCAACTTCGTCATATTCGGTCGCATTATAGACTTCCTCGGAACTGGTTATAGTCGGTTGCCGGCTAAACTTTGTATGCTCACCTCCTTTTGTGCATTTCATCATCAAGCTAACATCGCTAACTATTAGACTCAAGAATTTTGATCACTTGCGATGTTATCTCCTTAGTTGTTCAAGGTGCCGGTGGTGGTATCGCGTCCGCTGCAGAGACTCTAAACGGTGCCAATGTCGTATGTACTCCTACCGCAACGTTCGTCGCCCTTTCGCTCACCCTGACGGCTCTCCTCTATTTTAGGGTGCTCATATCATGCTCGGTGGTATTGTGTTCCAACTTGGAATCATCACACTTTACTTGACACTCGGAACCGAGTTCCTGATCCGCTATATCCACGACAAACCTTTTACCGGCCGTACCAACGACAGTCCGCGTGGTGAACTTACTCTTCGGACTCGAATCATGTTAGGGGCTTTGGGATTCAATACCCTCTGCTTGTTCATTCGGTATGTCTGGCTTTATACTGTTGGATTCCCCGTTCCTAATATTACTTGCCCCAGTGCCATCTATCGTACCGTTGAGTTATCTGACGGATGGAATGGTCGTATTATCAATACACAGGTCTACTTTAGTACGTCATCTTTTCTGCATCCTTCTATTAAACCCCAGTCTAAGTACTGTTCTAGACGTCCTCGACGGTGGCATGGTCATCCTTGCTATTTACACCTTCAACATCATCCACCCTGGCATGTTTCTCCCGGAAAAGAGGCCTTCGACAACCGATGGTATTGAAGGTGGTAGTAACCCAGCATACATCGAAGGCAAAAAGAAGGCTGTTGGCTCAGAACATACATCTGCTGCTAACTCGACGGTTGCGGTTCCAAATTGAGGGCTGAACCGCGATTTGCTGATTGTTTTCCTCTTTCTAATGACACACCTTTGTAATGATTCCCTACGTTTCTTTATACACGGACACACGTACTCGTCATGCGGTTCGGCTTCACGTCGGATTTGAACATTCAATGTACCTACTTTACGATAACCTCATTAGTTTACCATCCGTCATTCACTTGTGTCTTCTTTACGATCTCCATGACTTACAGTATTGTAATGGGTTGTATAGCAATACGATGAGCCGGCGATGGCCGGTACCACGTTTCGCGGACGGCAGGAAAACAGCTCACCGGTCAACGTTTCACACGCAATAATCGGTAGACGCTGGACCACATGTCAAACATGTGGCGAGCTCGAGCTCTGCCCGCAGGTCATCGTCGTTGACATGAACTTCCATGGTCAAGCCTCAGCAAATATCTCTAATTCACCAGTGTTTAACACCCAATATATATACAACTCAGCAAGTAAGCGCTCAACATATTAGCTGAAAATGTCTGATTGCCTCGCTTTTAGCGTACAACAGTGATCCCTTGAAATTCTTGCGAGACAACAGCGCCCTCACTGCACCGTTCGATTCCGCTGGGCGTTGTGATGCCCTTCTGTGCCACCCAGCAACGAGAAAGGTTATCAAGGAGCATTTCACCTATTGGGTGGATTACGCGGCGGAGTCGGTCTTGAAATGGCTCTACGGACCGATGGGAGTTGGCAAATCCGCTTTCGCCAAGTGGATTGCCGAATACTACGAGCGCAAACACCAGCTCGCAGCCAGTTTCTTCTTCTTTGGTGGTCATCAAGATACGAACCATATCGGAAAACTCATCCCCAGCATAGCGTACCGCATTGCGGTTTCTGTTCCCGTTGCTCGACCTCGCATCATAGAACAAATCAACAACGATCCCACCATCTTGACCAAATCCCTTGCGACTCAATGGAAGAAGCTCATTATCGAACCTCTTGCGTATGTGCAGTATCCGATCCTTATCGTCATCGACGGTATCGATGAGATCGTTTCTGCCACGGAACAGAGCTCTCTGCTTCGGTGCATACTCAGCGCCTCGGGACGTTCAGGTCCATTCATAAAAATCCTTCTCACCAGCCGACCAGAGTCACAAATTCGCGAAGAATTTGACATCTTCGGTCTGGGCGAGACTAGCAGGATACCCCTGGGTGCCTCCGGAGAAGATGCAGCCGATTTGCGGACGTTCTTGACACTCTCATTAGATCAGGTCCACAAACGTCGACAAGCAAATCGGACGATGACACAGGTACCTGCTCCTTGGCCACCGCCTGGCAAACTCGACGAACTGGTGCGCATGGCGGACCGCCAATTCGTATATTCAACACTCTTGGTGTCGTTTATCGATGACACGGACACAAATCCTGTCACTCAGCTGGATCTCGTTCTGCAGGGACGCTCCAGTGTGCTTGGGAATTTAGACCGTCTCTATCTCATGATGATGGAACGCGCTAGAGAAAAAACACCCAAGCAACATCGGCAGCTACTCCAGAACCTACTGGCCACTGCCTTTCAGCATCATTGCGGCTCGGAATCGGTTTCCTTGCATTTATTGCCTCCATTGGCGGCCTTCTGGTCGGAAGACCCTGCACTGATTGAGATCACACTTGGGAGGCTGGCATCAGTGCTAACTTACTGCAGTGGCACTTGGGACGAGATAAATTTCCACCACCTGTCATTTGTTGAATTTATGTTAAACCCGTCTTTCCCCCATCCCTTTGTTATCAACCAAGCTTCCTTCACACCGATCGCTCAAAGATGCCTCGATCTTATAAGAGAATCATCAGATCTAGACCCGGACCAAATATACAACAGGCCTGCGTGTTTGGACTCGCTGAATAACTGGGTTGGGTATTGCAGCTCCAGTCTGCCTTCCCCACGATCGCTTCTTCAGCTTGCTTCCCTTGGTCTTATGCCGTACCCCTATGTCATCCATTGCGTTTGGTGCCAGAATGGACTCTTACGTGTCCGGAGTATGCTGTACAATCACCAAGGACTTCTTACATGGCTGGATAGTTGGGTAAGTTCGCCCTGAGAACACGAGAAAGAGCGACTGATCAGGCCTTACTTAGCCCTTTCTTTCTGGATGGCTAGAACCCTTATTCCCTATCGAGTTGATCGAGAACTTAGCCTACGAGCTGTTGTGCCATCAATCGGCCCTGGGTAAACAACCATTCTTACAACAGCTGATCACCTCCGAAAAGTCTCCTCGAGAGTGCCGGATATTTCTCAACCAACGGGTCCGGGAGTTTCGTCCAGAAATAGATATCCCAGAGGGTAGAACGTACGTATAGCTCAAGTTTGACATCTTGATTATGATCTAAAGTCCCACCAGACCCTTTGTCAGGTTGTCGCCTGACGTGCGTGCTTGGCTAAACTCTGTGAAACATGCGGCGCGTCCCACTGTTGGGTAAGGCCATTTATTCCGCACGATATGGGAACCGATCTGACTTCGGGTTAGCGCCAGAAGATATGCGCAGATCATCTGGCATTTCACCTGCTTCGTGTTCATTGGGTTGCCATACTATACTATTCTCCATATTTTGCACACATCCAGGTATACTTATGTGTGCAGGACACCTTTTACTGATTGGCACTATGACGGCCACCGTTATTCGAAGGGAAGGCAGGGTCCGAATAATTCCCCAAGTTTCCTTGAGCGGTTGCGCCGATGGGCTAAGATGAAAAGTTGTCAACTTCGAAGGGACTATACAGTTTTGGTTGCTGCTCTTATTCCTATCTTGCTTTCATTAGTCGCTTGGATTATCTACCGAGGCACTAGTTCTCTCTAGATTTTATGCCTGGACAAAGTTACATCTGACTATGTCAGCTTCGAAGTTTAGATTTGGTGTGAGGGTGACCCAATGCTGTGACCCTACCACGTGAACTGTGACAAGCGCGTGAAACCCAACCACTGAAGCAGGATCATCAGACGCGTTGTTCACAACAAAAAAGTCACATTCCATTCCGGGTCCTGACGAGCCCCTCGAACATGGAAGTGTAGATAATTCGCATCCGTTAAAATTGATTGATCTCAACGAGAACTCGCCACCAAACCATACACTAGGTACAGCCAGCTTAACTTGGCGCTTAATTTACTCAGCAGTACGAATAGAGGACGAATGCGCTGTGGCACATTCACAACTTTGTAAAAAAAATGACAGTGCGTAAACGAATTGATGAGAATATTCTGAATGAGTGTAATGCCACCTCAACGCGACAAAAAATGCCAAAAGAAATCAACAAAGGTGTTTCTGTGGCCCGACTCTTTGAGCCTTTGAATGGTGGCACGCCATGCGTCGAGTCAGGGTCCTACGACTCCTACTTGTTAAAAGCCGTCCTCTATCCTGGTCACTCGCCCATCTTCATCTACTACACCCACCTCCCGTTGCATATTGCATACCTTACCCCACCACCGCTTCACCCACTCACCACTTATCCATCCATCACCTATCATCAACATGTCCTCCCAAACCAACCTCTCTCCCGAATATTATGAAACCCCAGACGCCGATTTGCAACTTTCTCTTACCATAGGCCGTCAATACGAACTACCGTATGTGGTTTCTCGTTAATACGGACAGACCCCTACTCACCATCATCTACCAAAACCATACAGTGGCCGACTTGTTGACACACCAGGGCTAGATGATTTCTTGGAAAGGCAGGCCAATTCCGGTGATATCGTCTTCCGACCTCTGCTCCCTATGGGGATGTACCACCCTAGCCCGACAAAACCCCACAGCCTGCAGTCATTCTTGGATTTGCAGGCCAACTCTAGCGTGATCGACGCGACTAGTGGTGTGGTGCAAGCCATGCCACCGGTTGAACACTTCACTCAGGAGCCTCTACAAGTAGAGGACCAGGGCAAAACCATTCGCCCAGAAGCATACTACACGATACCGTTCGTCGGTCCATCCCTCGGGAGCTATATTTTTCGATGGGTCCCAGCCCCAGAATTAGTGCCCACGTAAGCATTTGCGATCCCATTGACATCCTTCCCAACACTCACTTTCACGTCGTGGTAGGGCCAACGCGATGTCCATGTGGCAACCCTTCTCTGCTATTTGGCACGAGGACGGCACTGAAAGGTTCGACGATCCTCCCGTATCGCCCAGCATAACACTAATCCTCCCATAAGATCGCAAAAGCGGTACCACGTTGAGAGTGAGACGATAAAGAGCAGGTGGTCGGAACACGGACCCAGTCCCCCAGGCGAGGCGCCTAAGCAGATTGAGATGGCGACCAGGACCGCCCTCATGATGGGGTTGACCGCGTAAGTCCATTCTATATCAAACCTTCCGACTCGTCCAACTGACCAGCATGACGTTGAGCAGAAGGGAGAGAACAGACAGCCACCAGAAGATGAATCACATCATCGAGGATTGCCCTCTTCTCAAGAAGGAGATCGAGGCAAGCTTCGAGAAGCCTGATGACGCCGTGCAGCTCACTTGCAAACTATGCAATAGAAAACTATCCGGGCTATATGAGATGCAGGTGCACTTCAAGTTCAATTGCAAGGGGATTTGGGGGCTGTCACCCGATGGGCGGAGGCGGAGGCGAACTCAATGATTCCCACCAATTTTGCGCTGCAGCGTTTCGTCTATCTTTTAAAATTATTTTCATGTAGATAATGTGTGTGCTGGCTCACTGATAATATATGGCTGCCATCTTAGACTGATCCCCACAAGTCTTGAGAATAGGCAAGAGAAATTTCGGATAAATTGGTCGTTTTACCTGGAGTGGCTTCATCGATAAAATATGATCTGTCGATCGGCGTCTTGACCTCCGCTGAGGATGGAAGTAAACTAGAGAGGTGATCATGAGTTACGAGAAGTGATGGTCGTATGAGATCGGATGTACTCAATGCAAGGGGGCGCCCACACCGTCCGGCTGGTCGTTCGGTCAAAGAGAACTTGGCGATGAAGAAAGAGTGATGCGTCGGTCAACCAGGGCCGATTGTTAGCCTGACGCTTCCAAACCTAACAATGGATATGCTCGAAAAGGGTTCTCCGAAGGCTTCCGACTCATCCATGTTGTCCTGTGCATCATTCTCCGAGCACAAGCAACCTATTTCGACTGGAGCCGAATTTTCCTCTGCTATAGTCTGTTGGCATACCATGTTCGACCATCCCCAAAGGCGTAACGATTTCTTTGGAAAAGATGCACGAGCAGGACACCAAGTCAGTACAAGCGTGTACCAAGCAATACACCGAATCATACCTGGCACAAACATCTCAAAAGTGGGCGATGAGGAAGTATTTTCGACCCAAAAAGTCACCAACCAACTGGACAGGATAAAGTGACCCGGTAACCCAGACTATTTTACCCATCACGACTTTTCCTCCCGGAGTGTATTCAAACGGTGGTTACGTTTGCCTTTGCGTTTCGATATTGTACGTGCTCAGCGCTCAGCATCCGTATAAAGTTCAGCTTGAACCTTCTCAACACCTGTGGATAGTCCGATGTCCACGGTGCACTCTAAACCCGCTCACGGTGACCATGAAGGTCCGTGGCACCTGCTGCGCATGCAAAGGATCATAAGTATCCGCACAGCGTCAAGTCGAAGGGGATCCCAGTCGAGCCAGAGGAACATCTGTTGGGGGCATCATCACTACCTCTGGCTTGGGATATTTAGATAATGAAGCAGTTGAACTTGAAGTAATGGTAATATGCACTGTAGTTGCCGGCAGAATCACCCACTGTCTGACCCAATTTTAGAACCATGACGCAAAGTGCCGGACTTTCGAATGATCTCATACATGATACTGATAGGGAAACGGAGGCTGTCCTCCCCAAATGACGTGCGATCATCTACTCGGTGATATATCGATAGTGAGTAGAGATGCCACTGGGACATCGGGGTCGGTTCTAAAGCTGTATGCCTCATGATAGTCCGTCTAGGTCGCATGCAAAGCCATTGGAGTCATGATCTCGCACCAGAACGATCAGGTACCGCATGTCCACACGGAAGGCTGAATCGTCCGGAGGCTAGCTAGGAGTCATATCCTCCTCCTGATTGAACCTAAACTCGCTGACTCTAACTAAACCAAGTCGCAGTCGAAGAGCATATAAAGACATGGACGACATGTCCCAAAGGAAATCAGAAACACACACCTCGTATTCTAAACACAACCTCGAGCTTAAACAACTTACTCCCCTATAAACATGTTCTCCAACAAATCTACCGCTTCTCTTAACTCTACCACTTCGACTTCTCCTCTGTGTTCAACACAGCAGCCTACAAAGTCCTACGAATCGGCATTTTCTAGACTACAAACCACATACGGCAGTAGTGGTCTTGCACCTACACCAGTTCACGCCCTCCCTACTTCCCAACAATCGTCGACTTCCAACTCCTCCAAATATTCGAAGAGCACGAAGTCTTCACAAATACAGCTTACACCACAAGAAGCTGCCCTCGGCCAATTGGCTTCTCAATACGGCTTCTCGGGTGCATACCCATCTGTTCCTCAAAAGACCGTTAAGCCGTCTTCGCCGACATCCCACCCGCAGAACTCTGGACAAACTCCCAGAGCGAACCCGGGTCAGAAGGACTATGCAGCTGCCTTCACCACACTTTCCTCACAATACGGTTATGGTGGCAGTAGCTTCCCAACTAACTCGAAATAATGGGGCCAGTGCCAAGCTCCTTGCGGTCTTAACTTATCTCTAATTGTAAGTTTCGCATCATTTCCGAGATTGAGTTGCCAACTTATAGGGCGTCTAGGCGTTCTAATTATAATTGGATTCATTGACGTCCGCTCCGGGGTTCCTATCCCTGCCAGAGGACGTTAACTATCTATGTTATTCTGCCTCAGCTCCTAATAGCAACATCACTCTCAGCACGTTGATACCATACATTATTTTAGTTTAAGGCCGTTATCGATCCTCTAGTAGATTCGGATCTACCTATACCGAGATGATATCAGCCGCATATTCTCATCCTACTATACTTATAATACTGTAGTCTACAAAATCAACTAATTATCGACCTTTTGTATACCCACTATCATTACTGTTAAAGGGAATACAGATAGCATTTCACAAATCACAACGCTCATCATCATGCGCCCTCAAATAAGAAGCTGATCCGAGAACCACAGGGAAAATCTCCTATGGTGTTTATCTACTCGTTGAAGTCGTGGATCTCCCATATACCACCGTCAAATTCCACTTCTTATTCTGACCTCTACTCTCAACACGCCTCTCCCAGTCGACTAACAATCGCATTCCAGATATTCTTTAGTCCTGTGGGTTCGTCCTCGGATTCTTCGGAAGACAGTAAGCGTTCATACGGCTCAAAATAGCGCCGGTACGAAGCCTGTGGACATGGATCGCACAATGTCTTCTCGGGAGATCGTCTGAGGCCTGAAAGAAAGCGTAACACGCTTCAGAGGTTGGTCTGGTGACGTTACAATGTTATTGAAGAGAAAACAGGATAAACCGTAGTGTGCTGGGGTTTCGAGAAGTCGAGGTGTGAGAGGGTAAGTGTATGAAGTCGGAGGGTTTATGTCAAGAACCACGGAGTTACGACAATTGCATTGCGACGTTATTAGATTTATAGTTGGACACGATGACAACGAACGGCCTAATCATGAAGATATTGCACATTTCAATAAACGCAGTCGTGTGTGTTGGGTGTTAGTGGAAGTAGGCAGTGATGTTGGGGGAGATATCGTCTGGTCACGCAGCACCTTGCGCGCAAAACGTCTTCGTGCGCTTTCGTCCACGGGCACCAACCACCCCAAGTGAAAGGACATAAAACAATCCCTTGAAACACAAATCAGTATCACAACGCGACGAGGAAATCAACAAAACGCGTTCTGTAAAACTCGAGTGGCGCGTCAACTCAGGGTCGCACCCAACTACCCAATTGAACACCGGCCCGCCTTTCAGCCCCTTTCTCTCTCTTCTTCACCTACCAGACTCTTTCTCACCGCACACTACACCACCCACTCACCCACCTACCCATTTACTTATCAACATGTCCTTCCAACCTACCACCTTCTACTCTGAACCGAACTATCAATACACACCGTTAGTAACGTTTGTGGCTTAGGCATCGAACGCACCACACACGCTAATTCATTGCCACCACCCGCACAGTCACCAGACCACAATTCCACCACAAAACCTGTGGACTGGAGAGTCATCCTTATCCGACATGACCTTTAGCTACGCTCCCCTCCATTCCGCCCGCGTTGGCTCCTCAATTGTGGTCGACGGGATGTTCAGACCATTGTGCGTCGTCCTTCTTGGTGGCAGAGACATCCTACTCACCCTAGCGAATATGTTAATACTATACAGTACCGAGGTTACCGATCCAGTCGAAAACCAGTTGTACGAAGCATTGCAGGCCACCGACTCCGATGAATATCCTGTAACATATGCATATGGTCAATATGAATCACCACCGTATGTGGCGTCGTCTTGGGACTGACACCCCGCACACTCACCGTCCCGTTTCGCCCAAATCATATAGTGAGGAACTCGATACCCCACAGGAGTTGTGGCCTTTCTTGGAGCCGCAAGCCGACTTTGACGCTGGCGACGTGCCAGCCCAATCCACCAGCACCCAACCTACCCAACCACCTGCCATCTACGATCAATATAAGTACGTGCCCCCGCTAATGCAGGCCACATAGATACTAATCACCCTTATTCCATCAGCGAAACCCCACTTTTCGAGTACGCCCCTTGGCCAGAAACACAATTCGACTACGTAACCACGCCTACTACGTCCTATCTGCTTCCTGAGGAAAGCTCCTCGTCAGGAGGGACGTCGGAGGCGGCTAACCAATTGGGTGGTTTGGCACAAGCTATGGCAATTGTCGGCGACTTCAGCGAAGGACCTCTACCAGAAGGTTCATGGGAACTCTATAATGACGAATTCGTGAACTCGCAGGGACAGTGGCCCCAGGCCGATTTCGACTTCAACTTCGGCGACATCCTCGTACAACCCGCCACTCAGTCTATACAAACCCTTCAGGCGACCGCCGCCAGTCGATATGACTATGTGGATTTCATGAATGGAGACCACACCAGTCTCGACCACGCTTGTTCCGTCAACGACTCGGACACACCCCCTTCCATTTACAACCCTTCGCCAGAGACGGAAGGCTACTCGAACACGCCCGTGACGCCTGATGTGCTTCTTGCGGGAAGCTCCTCGTCAGGGGAAACGACGAACGGTGCTGACCAGACTGGTGGTGTGGTGCAAGCCATGCCGCTGGTCGGTAAGTCCATCCAAGAGCCTCTACAATTAGAGGACGAGGGCGAAACAATTCGCCCAGAACATGCTATTGCCACACCACTCATCGGATCATCCGTTGAAAGTTACCAGACCAATTGGAGAATGGGTCCCGTATTGACGCCAATGTAAGTACCCAGCCATCACGTTGACATTGTCCTCGATACTCATGCTCGCGTCATCAGGACGAATTCAGCGCCAGTACCACGGGCTATACGTCCAAGGTCCGAGAAGAACCTCGCCACTAGCCATTGCTTAGCCGACCAAGGACACGATGTGCCTACAGCTTCGACGAGCAAGGTCCGAGGCAAAAGGTTTGTCAACCCTGTCCGTATTCCCTAGCATGGTACTTACCTGCTGATTAGGTCGCGAGACCAATGCGAAGAGGAAGAAGCGGAGAAAGAGAACGATGAAAGGGCACTGACAGCTCGCCCGACAAAGTCACGAAAGACGGCCACGGTCAAGCAGACCAAAGTGAAACCGCTGGCTAAAACTATGAAGGGGATGGACCCGTGAGTACCATTCCAATTTAGTCTCCCAACGAGTCAGATTGACTCATACGACTTCGAGCAGGAAAGATAGGCAGGCACTGCAAAACAAAGTTTACCACATCGGCGACCTCTACTCCGATTTCCAGAAGGATTCAAACAAGATAGCCGCAAGTCTCCAACCCACCGAGGAAGATGTGGAATGTGCATTCCCAGAATGTGGTGGGGCAAAGATAAAGGTGAAGGACCTCCGCACCCACTTACGGGAAGTCCACAGTCCAAAGGATTACACATGCGCCCTCTGCCCTAACAAGGCAAAGTTTCAAGACGAACCAAGGCTGGCAACTCACATGTACAGAAAGCATTTCAACGTGAACTATTCCTGCAAATTATGTTGTGAGAGAACGACAAGGGAAGATTCGATGAGAAGACACCTTTTGGTGAGATGTAAAGGCCTTTGGGGAGAGCCAGTCGTCGCCAAGGTCGTCCGTAAAGGGAAAAAATGATTATAACTTGGCGAAAGCATGTCGAGTTTATCCGTTCTGATCGTCTCGAGATTAGTGTATATAGGATCATGGTATATATATTTGCTCACCTTTATTCATAAAACGTTTCCTTTGGAAAAGCCCCATCGACGATGTGATCGATATGATCATGAATGCTCGAAGACTTGAGAAACCTTGACCTGCACAGTGAAAAAGAGAAAGAGTTATTCTCACTGGCCGATCGTCCGAGAAGAACACACACTATCGCTTTGCTATACTTTGTATGAGGAGTGGCGAGTGGCGATGTTGTCGGTCAGGCGGGAAGTAGATAAAGAGAACAAAAAGGAGGGATTTCAAAAAATCGTCCGCATTTAACCACGGTTTGTTGGACGAAAGCTTCCGATTATAACAAAACCCCCGATTGGCAGGACCCTGGTTCGTTCCACCCACTGGCTCCAGCGCACCCACCCGGCGAATAGTTCAATTCGACCCTCTTTTCGCATCCTGTAGCACGCTCACGATTATATCTATTATGTCCCGTTCCCACTTTTCTCGACCCTAGTCATGATGGGATCAAGCTCGACCAGTGCTCGACCACCCTCGGAGCAACCCCACTTATGACGTGGTGAGCGCTTGTTGTTCAGAACTGCCGGTATTGGAGCCGTACGTAGTAAACTTCCAGGTGCAGGGTTCACAAGGTGCAGTGGTATACATGCAGATACGAACTGGCAGAATCTACGTTCACCAGAGTACTCTCATCACGACCGGTACCATGGATCGTATGTTGTCGCGGAAGGAATTAGAAGAAGAGTCGGCTTCCAGACGATATGATGCGTGTTTGAACACCTACGTGGTTGGTGCAGAAGCTTCCACTAATCTCTACCTATCCTTTGGACCTGTTTCTTACGTTATTACTCATTTTTCTCATGATAGTCGTTGCCTTCCGTTCCGTGTCCTTGAAAAGAAACACGAGAGTAAGAATAGTCGAAGGAATTGTTTGGTTTGCTCAGAAGTTGGTCGATCTCAACGAGAAACCAACTCAATCGCAAGGTGCAGCCCCTTCGCCCAATTTACTGGACGAATGCTTTGTTTACTATTTATGGGTTTGCACAGATAAGAGTGCCTAAATTCATTGACCGAAACATTCTGACGCGTCAAAGGAATTGATGGACGCGTTGAACTTCTAACTGGTGGCACGCCGGGTCCCCAAAATATAAAAGGCCACCCGTCCCGGTCTCTTGCTCCGCGCTTAACTCTCATCTTCGTCTACTACTCCCATCCCCATCACATAGTACACCATCGTACACTCATCTTTCAATACTCCACTCATCTACCAATATGTCCTCTCAATTTACCAACCCTTCTCCTGAATATTACGGCCTAACGTACGTGGTCTCTCGTTGTGGCAGACACACACATCCTCAACCACATTAATCCTCCCCACCACACAGTGAAGATATGACCGGGGTACAAGACGTATGGTCTGGACCCGACACTGACATGGCCGGCCCCACGAGTGAGGCGTTCACTGAATTAGGGCCATTGTACGTGATTCTTCATGGCCGCAGAGACGGCTTACTCGCCGAACGCGAACATTAACATTGGCACCACACAGTAACCCCATTACAAACCCAATGGAAAATTACTTATACCACGCATTTCTGGCCACCGACTTGGACCCCGAGCAATCTTCTACCACAGGCAATCAGTCCGAATTATGGTATGTGGTTTCGCGTTATGCCACACACACCTCCACTCACCACATCACCTATCGAAACCACGCAGTGGACAACTCATCAACAGCCCAGGGCTACAGGCTTTCTTGCAGTTGCAGGCCGACTCCGACGATATCATCATCCGATCCGCCACACCACTGGAAGACATCCAACCTCAGGGGATCGACAGTGAACCCGAACAAAACGAGGAGTTGGACGTTGAGATCACGGCCACCGCTATTGGTAACGCGACTGGCGGTGTTGAAGGCGAGGACGAACCTGAGAACACGGCCACCGCTGTTGGTAACACGACTAGTGGTGTCGAGGGCGAGGGCGAAACAGTTCGCCCAGGAACTGTATTCACCACACCAACTCTCGGTTTATCCACCAAGAGGTATTCGTTCATATGGACCCCAACCCCCGCAATGGCAAAAGGGTAAGCGCTGTTCACCACTTTGACGTTCTCCCCGGCACTCATTCGCGCCTTGCTAGCATGAAAACCATGCCCTTTTGGCAACCTCTCCCTGCTGGTCAGGTGAACGCCATTAGTGGCCCAAATACGTCCCAGGGGAACGAGGTGGTCAAGCGGATCGAGATACCCGAGAGACTCGCCGTTATGATGGCAATGACGTTGTAAGTCCGCCCTAGCAAGTCTTCCGACTCGTCAAACTGATTACACGACGTCGAACAGCAAAGAGAGAAAAGAATTCCAGATCGGCACGTACGGGTTTCATGACCTCATGGATGATTTACCGCTTTTCAAGGAGAAGATCATAGCAAGTTTCGAGCCAAACGAGGAGGAGGTTGATTGTCCATATGGGTGCCCCCGTATGAAAGTAGAGCGCATGCGCTACCACTTAGAGGGTCTCCACATTCCCGGCAGGCCTAAGAGCTGCAACCTCTGCCCGAAGAAGTATACGGGTTATCAGGCTTTGCTTGACCATGTGGAGGGATTTCACTGCGACTGGACCTTCACTTGCAAAGTTTGCGAGAAAGAGGTGTCCAGGAAGGATATGATCAATCACTTCAGATTTCGTTGCATGGGGATTTGGCCGCCGTTACCCAAAAGGACCGAATGGTCGATTACCGCGGATGGGTATTTCACGCTGTTTTAGTCCATTCTTTCTTGTAAACCAAAGATTTATGTATATGCTGCTAGCTCACCTATGATATATGATATATGATATATGATATATGTGCTTCCGTCATAGTCCGATCCCCATGGGTTCTGAGAGTAAAAGAGAGAAATCCGTCGATTTGCCTTGCGTGGCTTCATCGATAAAACTGATGTCGATGTCGACTTTGGCTAAGAAATTGGAACTGAACATTGATGCTTGATAGGTACTCGTTGTAAGAAATCGCGATGTATTACCGCGAGACAGAGAGATAGTGGTGATGGCAAAACTCCGAGCTGAGTTGCGCCACCTGGCGGCTGGCAGGGTGGCAGCTGCCAGTGGGTGGCAAAACATGGCACCGTTATAGAGGGACCTGGGTCATAATTTAGGTCTGTAAGAATATTCTATTAGGATATCACATCATTTACATGAAGCCTCTCGTCGAAAGTAGTTGATCTACAGTCCAGCCGCGTTGCGTAGCAGCTTGGCCAATTGGAATTAAATCATTAGGAGCATCATTAGAGACCTCGTTGCTCTCAACTCGCTTCAACTCCGCAAAGCTATAAACTTCACTCGGACAAACCGCCACTGCCAATTGCAACGCAGTTCCAGCATCCCGAGAGAAAGTTTCCTCACGTTCTAGCTGCT